>PVJX010046530.1:0-12286 GCA_004027295.1 Dolichotis patagonum | reverse complement strand
TTCCATAATGGTGCTACCAATTTATACTCCCACCAACAACGCAGAAGGTTTCTATTTTGTTCTTGGACAGGCGGAGCCATATAGTGGCAGTGGCCTTTGTTTCCATTCTGTGGTACAGCTTTAATGCAATGCTAATCAAAACACCAACAGTGTACCTCACAGACCTAGAGGAAATAACCCTAAAATTCATGTGGAACTGAAAGAGATCTAGAAGAGCAAAGAAATTCTGGGAGACAAAAGAGGGTAGCAGACCTTACAATCCCTCACTTGAAATTATGCTACAAAGCTACTGTGACAAAAGCATCATGTATTGGCAAAAACAACAACAAAAAAACACAACAACAATGATGACAACAACAAAATAGACCTAAGAATCTATGGCACTGAAATACTGAAAGAACTTCAAACACTCTCAATAGCTATTTTTCCTTCTTCAAAGGGGCAAATCACACTCACTGGAATGAAAATAGCCTCCTTAATAAATGGTGCTGGAAAAACTGGCTTTCCTCATGCTGACAGGTACACCTAGACGCACATTTCTCACTATGCGCTAAACTAAAAACAAAAAGACCTAACCAAACATTTTCAATCGTTAAAATAGAAGACATTTCAGAAATTTTTTTTCAAAGAAGATAATGACAAAAATTGTTTAGAACATAAAATGCCTAGTTTTTATTAATATTTGCATACTTATGTGCTGTGCTTAATTTATTTTAACTTTCTAGGAAAAAATCTGTATACAAAATCTGTATATTTTGCAAACTAAATTAATAGTGTCATTCAAGAGTGATATAGAAATTCATTATATGCAGCATTGAATTTAAATAAAAATTTACTTTTGGACTTTGCTATTATATATCACACATAAATGTATATCACAGGATATTTTAGACAATGATCAAAAGAATCATACAATTTTGCTATTGTTGCATATAGTATTTATGGAAAAATATATACTGTGTGATATTCCATCATACTTAAACTTTCTGTTTAAATTTTAATGCAGCAGAAAGCTTACTTTTCCATAACAAGTCAAGCTTGCGAAGTAACAAGAAAAAAATGGAAGATGATCTTGTTGTTTAAAGTCTTTTAATTGCCTTTACATGAGCTGATTTTAAGGTATCTCCAAGTCGGAGAACACTATCATCTTGTCGACAAATTCACTTGCAATTTCTGGCTCCATGATCTTATCTAGTGTCTAAAAAGAAATGATATGTGCTTGTAAGGAATGTATAAAAATAGTCGAAACTCTGTAAAACCCTTTAAAATGATCTAACTTGTATATACAGCACTGATTCAGCACTCTAACAGTTCCTCTATGAGGTAATAAATATTTTTAAAGAGTGTTTCAGATGCTCATAGAAACATAAGAACAAAGGGGAAGACAGTAAGCAAAAATAAGTACTGCTTTAAAAGAAGATTCTCTCCATGTGAACCTGTGCTGTGCATTAGTTGTTAGCCTGCTACAAGTTGATTTTGCTTTACTGATAAATTTCCCTTTCCTGTACATCCTTACTTTGAACGGCTTGTGGAGAGCAAAGATCAACTTATATATCACTATTTCCGCGTATGTTCTAGAGCAGTATCTAATGCAGCTAGGCCCTTAATATTTGCTTTGTGACTGAAATTTTGCAAAAGTTTCAGAGAACGATTTTAGTTGTAAAGTTCTAATTATTTTAAGACTTAGCAACATAATTTTCTAGCAATTTAATTTAACATGTGAAGGCAGAGGCCGTCTGCATTTCTTGGAATTTAAATTACGTTTCATCTAGAAACAACAAGGTTTTAAATCTGAGTGCGTTCAGTTAGAACTAATGTGATATAATGACAAAATTAGTCCAAGGAATGTTCAAAATTTGAGGAAGAAATCATGCTAGGAAAGGCTCATCCTTAAGAATGCCAACTCAGCTTTTGTACCCACTTGGCAAATACAAGCGAAGTTATGCTCTTGGTAGCTGAATACATTGAGGTTAAATATATGTTTCAAAATATGAAAAATGATGAACAATGTGACCAGTGAGGACAACTTTCTTCATAGTGGTTATGTCCATTTTCAAAGTGCTGTGGATAAAACACAAAGTGAGAACGTTGCTTTAAATCTTAGTAGTGACAATACATTGCCGGCCACCAGTGTGCACCTGTACTTGATGAGTCAGTGAATGGAAGCTTTAGATATGTATTATGTGTTCTTTCATTGTCTCAATAAACATTATGCACAAATCCATCAATTTTGAAATCCTAAAATCCTTGCAATATGTATACATTTACAAGTTTTGTTTTGGCTTCGTTTTCTCTGCTATTTGCCTCCAAGTACACAGGATATCGCATTATTTACTCTCTCTTGCTGACTTATTTTTCAGCTAGACTTTGTAACGTGAATTTGCAAAGCCTCTAAAACTACATGCAGGATGATTCCCAGATAGGTCAACCTTTTTCTCAGTACAGTGACTGTCATCTATAACTTGGGTTCATTACAATATCCTGATCTACATCCTTGCTGTAAATGTCACTGTGAAGTCTTTTATAACTATTAGTTTCCTCAAATTTACCTCTGTGCTCATCTTCTGTTGAAATTGACTATATTTCATTTGTTTTAAAATAAACTCATCATGGAGTTTTTTGAGATAAGTAAGATCTATCCAATAAAAATCTGTCAACTTCTGACTGATGCTGATTTATCACCGCTTTTAAATTATACATATCTTCTTTTTCATATACTGTTTTTAAAAGTCAGACTCTTTCCTGGTATTCTGCCTTTTTCCCAATAGCTGAGTTTTGCAGGGAGAGGACAAATTTTTGGACTTGACTTAGAAGTAAAATTAAAGACTATTTTTCTAAAGAAATACTTTAATATGAAACAGAAATGATGTAGAAATCAAGAGCTTGAGATTTTAATCGTGTTATGCAGCAGTTTTAACTCCAAACACTATTAGAACTGTATGAATATGGCTCTAATTGGCTCCATGGCCCAGATAAGATCCAAGGATATAAATATAAAGTGGAGCGGCCAATGGCGGGAGGTGAAGCAGGCTGGATAGAAATACCCCAGGTTTATCCATTTGTAATTTCTCCAACAAGCGTACATATTTAATACTTGCAAATACATCTTTACATTTGTAGATGTGATTGATTTCCGTTGACACGATTGACTAAATTATTGACACAATCACACCACATAAAAACATTAAAAAATATTGAGTAAAATATATCATTTTAAAATCCTTAAATGTAATTGGTAAGTGGAAAATGAGAAAGTCTACCCAACCGAATGAAAAACACAGTAAGAGAAGGAAATGATGCGGCGTGTTTTATTGTGAGGGCCTTTGCTGATCCAGGTAAATGTGAGATTTAGTTTTGAAACGCGTGTAGGGTGTAACAGACTGAAGCCAGCGTTTTGCATCCATCCTATCAGTGCATAGTCACACAGCAGTCCTGCCTAGAAAGGAAGGAGGGCAAACCGCTATGTCAGTAACAAGAGGAACTGACCATTCCACATTTCACTCACTCCAGAGAGAAACGCCAAATTTGCCTCAGACCCTCACTGAACAAAATGTATTTCCTAAGAAGCATTAAAACTGTGCCAACCCTCTCATAGAATTTTAGCACTTCCTGTTTTGATGCAAAATGTTAAACTATAGCCTTGTTTTAAAATTTAAATATTGTTTTGTAATAATCCCATTTTACTGCTTATGCATATGCACACTGTTTATGCTAGAAGTTACTTGAAGTCTTCTTTTTTGACATTGTTAGGTGTCTCGTTAGTACGCATGCGCAGTACATGATGCTCCCAGTCCTCGGGTGGAGCTGGTTCGTGTGTAACCCGCCTCAATTCTGTGGTCCGCCTCCGTTCCCTTCCCTCCATCCACCTTCCCTTGGCTCGTTGGTCCTCTCCCATTTGATAATGATCTATCTTCCTACTTCCTGTGATCTATTTTTTGCTCTTTATTTATAATCTGTGTTTCTCTTGTAAAAGAAACCCAGTGATATGTAAGTGTGTACGCCGGATTTATTTCATTATACGTTTATTGTGCTGTATTATGTTCATCCTGGGGAGTTAGTACATGTACATGACGTATCTTGATTCCTCCCTATTCCATTTTCCTTCTACTTTCTCTTCCCTTCCTCCTGTGGGCTCCTTTACATATATATTTTTCCTATGTCTCTGCAGTACGTAATGATCCATTGCTTTAGGGACTTGGTACATGAACAAAGCATACCACCCCACACTGCAGCTGTTAAATCTCCTTTTCTGCCTTCCTTCCCCACTTGCTTTTTCTATTCATTGTGGTTCTAGAGATAGAACTAAGGGTCTATGCACTGAGCTATACCAGCAAATACTTCTTTTTTTAATTTCGAGATAATGTTAAATTCACTAGATGGCCCAGGCCCTGTTGAATAGTCACGTTTCTGCCTCACCTCCTCTAGTACTGGGATTACAAGTGTGTATCACCATGCCTAACACATACTTTTTTATTGTTTTTTTTAACCACCATTTTGACAATTTTCTAAATTGCCTCTAGCATTTAAGAGTGACTCATGAGATGTCTGATATCTGTATGACCGATTTTCTTAGAGATGACCTATTACTTTTATTTTTCTTTATTAAATTATGCAATCTCTAGCTCTACATATGCTTTTCTGAAATTTTAATAAAATATTTGTTTATGTAAATTTTTTGCATTCTTGTTGGAACTGTAGACCCTGTCGTAAACGAAGGCTAGGAATTCTCTGATGTTGTTATTATCTGTTGGTATGTGGCTGATTAATTTCTTCATCACTAGTTTGCTTTACTTTCTGAATTCTTATAATAGATAGTGAAATTCCTGCAATATACTGCCTGAAGGTATTATCTTTCTATCACATTCTCAACTAAATATTATATGCTCTAATGTTTCAGAAATTTTATTAATATTATCTTTTATTCCTACCAATTTCAGAAACTGTTTTTCTCATTGTATTGTTAACCAAGGTCCCTAAACTCTTAGACTTCCTTAGTTTTTACCAGTGCTTTTTCCTTTTCTATGATTTCTGCAGATTTTCACATTATATTTCATCATCCTGTCTACCCAAGCTCCTGTGCACTCTGACAGCTTGTGAAACTTCCCTTGTTACTGATGAACTTCGTAGTTTTGTGGAACAATGACCACAGTATAAAATACATCCTAAGTGGCGCGTATCTCATTCTTAGCTCTTAATTAGACTGGAGTACGTGCTGTGGTGAGGAGACGACGGAGGTGATGTATCCTCCACGACACACTATCAGCGGAATGAATTATCCACAGAATTTATCACTGGGTGTTAACTTTCTCTATCCGGCCAAGAGAGTGTTTGCAAGTGTGCTCTTCTGTAAAATTCCTTTCACTCTTCCAAATACTTGCACAGGCAGAAGGGGGATCAATAGGGATATAGCTCAGTGGTGGAGCACCTGCCTGGCAAGCACAATGTCCTGAGTTTGGTTCTTAGGACACACACACACACATACAGAGAGAGAGAGAGAGAGAGAGAGAGAGAGAGAGAGAGAGAGGAGAGAGAGCCCAAATACTTTACCTTTTGGAAGGCAACTTTAATTAGAAATTAATTCCTAATTCATTGGTAAGGTGGAAGGGAATTATGCTTCTCCTCCTTTGAGGTGGAGAATCTATGTAATCACTCCCCATGGAGATGTGTATATTCTCTTGCATATATGTGCATATATATGCATATATTCAATTAATTACTTGTATCACTTTTTTATTGTATTGATTATTTTTTATTGTATAGATTATTGTATAGATTAATTATTTGTATAGATGGTGTTTATTCCGTCTCTTGATTATCGAGAGCATTGCTGTGAACACATAAGTGCAGAATTGTGTGTGAAGGACACAAGTTTTTAAGTCATTTCAGTTATAACTTAGAAAATCAGGATAACGATGTGATGTCCAAGGCAAAATGTCACCTCATTATCTAGACGTTTTCCACAAGAGTTCAAAAGTTTGAATAGACCTAAAAATACTGTCTCCTAAAGGCAATACTTGAGGATTTGTAAGTGAAAAGATTAGGCAAATCAGAAGTCAAGAGTTGTCTTTCATAAATTCCAAATGAAATGATGAGGAAAATCAATGCAAAGGAGCAGATAAGAGGAACTGTGGAGAATGCCTTTTCCAGAAAACTAAGGAAAAGAGAGAAGGACCAAAGTATTTATATTTATTTACTACTCCATTCATGTGGAAAAATACAGGATTGCTATTATTTTTATACAAGAATGAAATTAAATTTTATAGTTTTTTATATATTACCCCTATTCACACAAATGAATGAAAAAATTAGATCTATAATAGCACTAAACTTTGGTTCTACCCTCTGAGTTCCACTGCCTTCCTGTAATAAAAAGTTTCAACGAGAATAAATCAATTGTAGATATTTTAGACTGTTTTATTACTTTTATACTATGATCAAACTTGATGCACACTAAAGATTATTAAGGATAGATAAATGTAGTGTTGGCTGGTAACACTGATTACTTATTACTTTAATAATTTATAAATGTTCTGGATTATATTGCCATATTTTACATTTATGACTAAAATTTAATATAGCAATAAAATGAAATATTTCACTAATTTTTGGTTTATCTACTTTCTCGTAAGTACTAAATGATGTTTAAATAATAAGCAGTTTTTATGTTGCACCTTAGTGTTTAAGCATACGTCAGTCATCTAATGTGAAAGTCCTATTATTATAATAGATTGCTGGTAAGTAAGTACATGAGTGTTAAGCAACATTATTTAACATTAATTAAAAAGCCTATTAACACTTTCTTTGTGCTTGCCATTGTTTAATGATTTAATTTATACTAGACAAACTTTGTGTTCAAATTCTTCAGGCAAGTATTGTTATCTTTACCTACTTGAATTAATGTCACTCAAATCCCAGACAAGAAACAGAATGGAGTAATATGGTGTACAATGTCTTATTCATAATAAGTTATTTAAAGGTCTGGCTCCAAACATGAAAATGATAAATCATTTAAAATAACTCAGCCAGTGGCTTCACACAATACAGTAAACTAGCAGAATTATGAGGACATTATGGGAGATGAAAAGGACTGAGATAGAAAGTCAAAAAGAGAACAAAAGATGGAAGATAAAGCTAAAAAGAAGCAGGAAAAAGAAAGATCACTTTCTATAGAACCTTTAATAACAGTGTGGGGTAGAACTCAGAATGAAGACTTCCTCATTTCCCTCCAGTGTGATCGCCCTATTTAAAGTTCACCCTGCTTCATTTGAATTATGCATGTGAGTTGACATTCTGGGACGGGAAGAATAACATGTCACAGAGTTTAAAAAGCCTTATGTGAACAATACTTGTACCTGCTATATTAGAGAAGGAAGTGGAGGTCACCAAATTGAGATGCAGTACTATTAAGGTTTTTGAAAATGTCAATATGTGTATTAAGTAGAACCAATATTTTGCCATTGTATTTAAGTACAGTATAAGAACAGTGAGATATGCTTCAAATAGCACTTTCCAGTTCTATTCATAATCAAAGGCCACAAAATTGATTAACAACATGAGAGAGAGAGAGAGAGAGAGAGAGAGACAGAGAGAGAGAGAGAGAGAGAGATGAGAGACAGACAGAGACAGAGAGAGAGACAGGGAGAGCATTATTTCTGATATTGTTTTAAAGATAGTGAAGAAAATAAGGTTGCAAATTTTCATGAATCAAAAATAGAAATAACTAAGAAAAATAAGTTTTGAAAATAACTAAATTTAAATTATACCTTCAACAGGGCTAACATTCCATTTTTTCCTACAGAGATTGCATTTATATCTTTCATTGGTATGTTTTGTCATCTTCCTAGAAGTTATTATTTTAAAATTCTGTGGTCAGTTGCCTTAATTTGCATGTCTCACCTTGCAAATTAGGACTCAGTTTAGTACTGGGACTTTCTGTTCTATTGCAGAAGATTATTCTCAATTAGTTGTGTATCCAGGAACCACATAACTAGATCTGTCTTAGTGAAGTTTGGACATTAAAGAGTTGGAAACAAAAGCCTGAAAAAAGAATAGCTAATATTCATCGTAAATGTAGAATTTTGGGAGATGAAGTTGTAGCTCAGTGGCACAGCACCTGCCTGGCAAGCACAAGGTACTGAGTTCGATTCCTGGTACCAAAATAAATTTTAAAATGAAAAAATTAAACCTAGAATTTTCAATGTCTTCTGCTTCTCTAATATCTATATCTATATAGAGATAGATATATATATACATATACATACATATAGATACAGATATATAGATATACACATAAAAAATCAATTATATAATATGTACTTTTGTGTGGGGGGGGTACTGGGGATTGAACTCACAACCTTGTGCTTGCCAGGCAAGCACTTATACCACTGAGGTAAATCTGCAGCCCAACATGTACTTAAAATTACTTGAAATTTCTTTCTTTCTTATGATAAATTATGGTTTTCCTCAGAAGCCATAATTTTACTGGCTGATAGTGCTCTTTTGCTAACTAGCTATTTAAAATTCTTTTTCACTTTTTATATTTTAATAATTAAAAAGTTAACGGGGGACAATTGATTTGTATTAGTAAAATATTTAAATCAAGTCATATATACATGTATACTGAATATGTAATTTTGTATGATACCTAGACAGAAGAGAAGGAAAATTTCAATGATCTTTCAAAGACAAATATTTTATTCAATTTATTCAATAACAATTTAAGCTAGATAAATCTGACATTTCAAAGCAGCATTTTCAGTGACATTACACGGGAATCCAACTTAAGAAGCAGCAAATATTGAGCAATCAGTGAGTGCGAAAGAACAAAAGAAAATCTGCAGTCAGTCATTCTACAATTTATGAAATAGTCCTTTCTTTTTAACTTCTAATATTACCGTTACAAATGCTTAACATTTATAATTATCTTAAGACTGTAATGAAAAGAAAGTTAACGTTGCTTATATCCTAAAAAAATCTGTTTATAAAACACATATTAACAGCCAGGGATAACATATTTAGGATCCATGCTAATAATTTTTGTTGATATTATATGGCACATTGTTAATAATAATGATACAATGGTAATATTACTAAAAATTGGAAGGACAAGAATATTTCATAGAAAATATGCTCTTCATCTTTCTGTAGTGGATAAACAAATATAATAATATGAAGATTAAACTTTAATGAACTGATAGTTTCACACTGTAAATAAAAAAGTCACAATTACCAGAGTATTAATATTGGCTACTTGTTTTTAGTAGTCACAAGGCAATTAGAATATTCATAGTACACACTATAATCTCATCTGTGATGTGAATTAAGAGTTCTTTTACATTTTTTAAATGTTTAATGCTTTTTAAACTGTAAACTTTGTGCTTAAACAATTATTAATGCTGATAAGTTTATCAACATTATAAATTTATTTTCTCAAAAGGTATTCAAACTTACTCATTTTTTACTTAAATTCAGTATCAATTGCCTGAAGCCATGGTCATGCTAAAATATGTGGATGATTCATAAATTTGACATGTGCATTAGTCAAGTTAGTAACTGATCCATGCAAAAAACACATAAAAAAGATAAACAGGAAAAAAGAGAACACAATCAAAAGTGAAGCAGGTAAAACTGGTACTAATATGATGGAGGTAAAGAGAAATGAGTAGCAGAAAAAGAGGGAGGGACTGAAATGGGGGTTCCAGGCTGCGAGAGAACAAGTGGAAATGCAGAAATAAGGAGAAGTTAACTGACCGACTATAAATGGCATCAATATAGGAGAGAAAATCGGTAAGTGAATGTTACCGCACTACAACTATAGAGAGAAAATGAAAAATAGGATCTGATGAATCGGTTAACCAGTAAAATGGTACAATAAATTATCAGGATGGAAATAATGTGTAACAGCAAAAAGTTGCTGACATGAATTAAACATTTAATGAGATTTGTCTGATAAGAATAAAGTGTGTATTGATACACACATTTATTTAAATGACAACTGGTTTGCTAAATTATAGGAGGGACAATGGCCCACATTTAAACCCTTTAAATTTCATGTAGCTAAGTCAAATTTTTGCTACACATTTGTTTTCATTTTGATACTTATAATTTAGATTGGATAAATAAACGTATTTAATACCATTTCTAATTCAGCAAACTGTATACTAATTTATAAAAGTTAGAAGAAGTTTAATGACCACTATAAAATTTTCCTCTCTTATTAAGTATTGAATATATTCAGCAAAATACAATATACATTAGCTCATGAAGGTCAAACAGAATTATTAATATCCCCACTATTCATTATTCCTGTTGTCAATGGAGCAATCACACTTTGCAGTTGATGTATCTTATGACCCAACAATATGTAGTTAAATTTGTAAAATTATGCCTCTTTTATGCATATTTAATTTAATTGAGAATAAAAAGATTAGTAATATTAATTTGAAATCAGATATATTTAATAAAAATAACATCTTAAAACTAGAAAATTCTATCAAAATAAATTAGTTCTCACAATATTCAATATGACATATAACCAGTCAATTAAGACACGGCAGCATACTTGGTATAATTTTATTCTAGTTTTCTATAACTGATCCCTTTGAATATCTCGATAATTAGTTTTTTGTAAAAAATAGTCTTTATTTTTCAATAACTTAAAATTCACATCAGTTTATATTGTCATTACATAAAATAATTCACAGAATTTAAAATATGCATACCAATACAATGATTTGCATACTATGTGAATATTGTCTCAATATTTGAAGCAGAGATATGCAAATGGAAACTAAAGAGATGAATAAATCCAGGATACCTACAACTTCCCAAATTTGAATTTTAAAATGATAGAAATTCTAAACAGACTAACAGTGGAATGAAATAGTATTAAAAATCTCTAGTTGACAAATCAAACAAACCAAGACTTGATAACTTTGCAACTGAATTCCACAAAGCATTTAAAGAAAATGTAATAATAATTCTTCATATGAAGTTAGAGTTGAAAAATAAGAAACTATGTGAAACACTTTACGTAGCATGATTTCCTTGATACCAAAGCCAGATAAAAGGAAAAGTGAAGACAAATATTTCGGATAAAACTAGATCAAAAAATTCTTAAAGAAATTCTAGTAAACCAAAATCAAAAGCACACTGAAAGGTCATAAAATCACTATTAAGTGGAATTAAGGATGATTAATTTATTAATTAACTTTCAGATACAGAGGGCTAACTATTCAGATGCCAACATCCTATTGATGAAATTATTAAATCTATTAAAATGAATAGTAAATTAGCACAGGTTATAACCTGAAAAATTGTTATCTATAATATATTTTGAAAGAAATTTTATTTAAAATATTCAATAAAGATCTACATAGTTAACACAAATACATGATAATATAAGCAACAATATTTTGTTTATTCTTGTTTTAGAAATTTAAAACATGCAACAAAAGAAAATTAGCCTTGAAACTCAAACTATAAGAATAGCAGACAGAAGTAAATTTTGCTCTGACACTACTTTTAGTGTAGCTTACTTTTAGAGTACAGGGCAGGCATAGACACCCAGTTTTGCCACAACGAAGACCACTGAGTTTGTAAGAGTTAGTGGGAGAGGATCCTAGGAGAGCTCTGTTTATTAATTTAGGACTCAAAGGAAAAATAAGATTTCTATTGCAAGATAACAGGAGGTAATGTACAATATGGTTTAAGATTGTGGCAGAATTTGAATTCTTATCCTTGCAAGAAAGCTGAAAGATAGATGTGCTAACTTTATTCACATTTACACTTTGAAGACATAGTTTCAGTTCCTTGACGAAGACATTTCTGGGTTGTAAAACTGACATGAGTCTTTAAAAATGATTTATGTCTCGGAGAAACAGAGATAGGACTTACAAGTTTTTATTTGTAAAGTAAAAACTCTGAGGAAGAGAGCTATGTCCCAGGAT
The DNA here is from genome assembly GCA_004027295.1 of Dolichotis patagonum. Lineage (NCBI taxonomy): Eukaryota > Metazoa > Chordata > Mammalia > Rodentia > Caviidae > Dolichotis > Dolichotis patagonum. The sequence goes on along the minus strand of PVJX010046530.1, from coordinate 338 downwards.
CTGAAAATAGTCCATGCAATGTTTTCTCAGGTTGAGGAGAAAATTAGGTCTCTCTTGGTTACTGGTAATAACCATATTTAGAAATGAATGCCATCCTGACATAGCTTTCAAAAATGTCTTTTACAAGACTAAAATTCAGCATGTGGACAAATAGGTTGTAAAATTCTTCTGAATACAGAAATATTCCAATTCCAAATTTTAAAAAAATAAACCAATCAATTCCAACTGAGCACTAAGGAAGTCCCACGGTTTTTTAAGAAAAATTTTACAAGTCGAAGTAGAAGCTAGGTGTTAAGTGTTAGATCTCACCTGTCCCCAAACCTTATCACATTCGGGGG
>PVJX010046529.1:0-12256 GCA_004027295.1 Dolichotis patagonum | reverse complement strand
GCTAGATCTATAACAATAATCATGTAAATTTTCTAGTTGGCAGAGTAATATAAAGTCCTGTTTCTTTTGACTACTGATTCTATGACCACATTTTAATTATTAGGAAACATTGAATGAAGTACAGCGAAGAAAACCCTTGGTGTAGAAGCAGAAAGACTTAGATTTCAATTCTAATCCTGTCATTGACCACTAGTGTGATCTCAATCTCTTGATGTTCTTCAGCCTCTGTTTCTTAATCCATAAAATGAGGACAATAATAATGAATGTGAAGCATTATGCACAGTGACTAGTTCATAGTGTTTTATAAATACTATGTGCTTCATCCTACATAATAGTTCAGAACATCTACTTTCACAGTGTGGTCTGGTGACTCTTGCAGGTCTCCAATACTTTCTCAGATGTCCATAAGGGCAAAAGTATTTTCATAATATTATTAAAATATTATTTTCCTTTCTGTCATACTTTTACAAGTTTATAGTGTAGCACAGTATCAAAATAGATAAGATGTAAAAACAGGTGAAAATGCAGCTGTATTGTATTAAACTAGATATTAAAGAAATTTGCAAAACTGTTAAATTGTCACTCTTCTCACAATTATTATTTTTATTTCTGAAAATTAAAAAAAACACATGCTATGTTAACATATAATGAATATACTAATGGTCATTAAAATGAATTAATAATTTTTAAAATATTTCTGTTTTAGTTTATAATATAGTACATATTCATAAATATAATTCATATTTTTAAAAATCTCTTTGGGCTCTCATTCTTCAGAACCACTCAGGACAGACAATTGAATTTTTTAACAAGTCTCTAAATCTAAATTTAGATCTATATTTTTCTATATAAGTCTTTGTACTTTCCATAATAGATATAAACTGATTTAAGTTTTACCCCTTTCTCATTTTAAACTCTATCATTTTTTGTCACATGAGTGTGCCAGGAATCAGCTAAATAAAACATGGGTACAAGGGAAAATAGAAATGTTGGAAATTTCTCTAAGTGTCTGCTCTGTGTAATTAACAGCTCTGATGGCTAAATAATATTTTACAAAGTGTTTTTACCTGAAATTTATTTAGATACTGTAAAATTACTCTTGGAGTATGATTCTACATATTTAACAAATGTGTACATCTGTACAACCACAGTACAGTCAAAAATGTTTTGTTCTGACCCCTTTATAGTCAACACTCTCACTCACACACTCACTGGAAATCACTAGTCTAATTTACATCCTTATGTTTTCTTTCCATTTCCAGAATGGCATATAAGTAGAATCAAACAATATGTTGTACTTTGAGTCTGTTTACTTTCACACGGCAATATATAATTGTGTTTCATCTATATTTTTGTATGTATCAACACTTTGCTCCCATTTTTGGACTAACTGTATTCCATTATGGGAATAAATATGTCAAGCATTCATTTACCCATCACTTAACTGTACATTTGAGTTGGTTCCACTTTGGTTGATTGTGAAAAACATTGCTGTAAACATTTACATATAGATTTTGTAGGGACATATATTTCTATTTTCCTTGAGTAAAGTCATATCAAATAAATATTCACTCTTTTCCAAAGTGGTTCTAACAATGACTTCATCAGACATGTCATTGATAAGGAATATAAGACTTTAACATAGTTCCTATTAAGGAGATTTGTTTTTAAATGGTAAAAGAAAAAACACTGTGAAGTATAATTGTATTCTGAATCTCATCTTAAATGTAATTCTGAGAAACTAAGTAAAAATCCATATAGTTTTTTTGACTTTCAGATTTTATTCATTATACAAATGTTAGTCACATTTGATTACCCATTAGAAAAGACAGGTTTATGAATGCTGAGTAGTGCTGTCATAAAAAAATCTGTAAATTTTTTTAATAATTATTTTTCTTCTGCCACCCACCATAAAATACAAAACAAGCCTGAAAGAAAACATTCCCTTTGCCTTCTAAATGAAGATTGAACCTAAGGGAGGGATTTCTTATTTAAAATCATAAACCTAACAATGTGGTCTTATTCATGATTTTCAGTAGGACATTATTGAGCAAATAGAATTTATGTTTACATAGTAAACTTGTATTATGTTTCCCCTTACTCTCATAACCACACAAAACCAATGGAAGTTGTTCCTAGTTTAGGAGGCCTAAGATGTAAAGAAAGGCAAAAATCTAAGAATTCCATTTTTCCTACCAAAGCTACAATTATTCCCATTTAATATGCTATCATAGGGGGAACTCAAAATCTCATAAATAGCCTTGAGTTGCAGGTGTTTTTTTACACACTTTTAATTCTGTGTTAGAATATCAAATCACAAAAGTTACTACAGAACACACAGAAGTGAATCATGTGTCTCTTTTCATTAATGATGCTTACAAATGTGGCTTCAGAATCATCTTATTATGAGTATCACCAATAAGAGTAATTGTCTTTTGAACCACTATAATGAATCCTAAACTTTTGTTTATTAGAATAACCAAAAATATTCAAAGGAATGCATTAAGTACATTGAGCTTTGAGTATATTTGTGTAGAAAAAAATTCTTGCTTTGAAACAGTTCATCATGTCTGTTCTACTTAGCTGCCTTGACAAATGTAAATATATCTTTACAAAATTGTAAAAGAACAGAAATTAATCAGTTCTAAAACAATGCTAAACTTTAAATGCTTTGAACCAAAACTCAGATAGCTATCCTTACTCCTTTTTTATGGCATATCAATTGAGCTGACATAGGCAAAAAAGAAGTTTTGAACACCACTAGGACTAAAGATAAAATTGCAGTGTATTTTAAATTCATTGCTTTTCTCTGTCTATCCCCATTAGCCTCTCTTCAACACTACCCAAGGTCCTTGTGGTGCCTCCACAGCCTCTGTAATTTTTAGCAACACAGGATGCCTTCTTATAAAACAATTTATACTAAAAATAATCTCTCTTCTCACTCTCATCAAGTTCTTATTCTTTTAATTGGGTATCTTAGAGGAAATAATTTTTGTTACTGCATAAAATAATTTATATTACTGTGTGAATAACTGGTAGATTAAAATTTCCTATTTAGCTATTTTTATTAGTTTTTCTCAGGTCCCTTATCCATCCTGTTTGGTGAGCTGAGTAATGGTTTTAAGAACTGCATTATCAGGTCATCTCGTCCTCTGGTTTCCATTAGGTTTAGCCAATAAGTGGTATTGGCATATGATCAAAGTGCAGCTGATTGAGATCAGGAAATTTATTTCCCAAATTTCCCTCAACAATCTCACCATGAGTTATCATTCAAATAAATGCTGTACCTTCTATCAGGTAGCCTTTTCAAATAGCTTTTTATGAATTCTGCACATGCAATCCTTTTATTCTTTAGACTCCATATGCTGTTCCCTTGTACATTTATTTCAATAATCTCCCCAGTATTTCTAGTCTTAAGGTCTTGCACCATCCTTTGTTATATTTCCTTAACCATGTTCATATTTTGCTAATAGAAGCTTTAATAAATTTTGTCTAATTACTGCATTTAATCACACCATCTCTTTCCTACTAGAAACTTGATAGTGTACCTATACTCTTTCTGCCCTGTCTTTAGTTTCACAAACTGAAACAGGAAATATCAGTACTAAAAGGTAATCAAACCTATAAGAAATGTTGAAAGAACCCTTTGCTTTTAGACATAACAATTTTCATACTTTCATATTCAGAGACCATCTGTAAATGTTCACCAGGAAAATAAAGAATCTTATAGAGATAGACCACATTATTTGAGCACTTTGTATGGTCCAGGATATTTCTATTAATTACACAAATTAATCATCACCATAATTCAAAGTTTCTTGTACAGATTTTAGTTTTCAGAAGCTTAATTGTAAAGTATTTTTGTTAATTACTTTGGATTATCCTGTTTTGAATTCATTGAACTTTTTGAATATATAGGTCTATACCTTTTGTCAAATTTTGGAAGTTCAGCCCCATTGTCTTCATTTCTTCTGAGACTTTAAAGATAGAAATATTAGATCTTTTTTATTGTCTTCCAGATCATAAAATCTATGTTCCTATTTCTTCAATGTGATTTCTCTGTGCAGTTCATATTGAGTAATTTTTATCAATTCATATTCAAACTCATTGATGGCATCCTCTGTCATCTGCACCATACTAATGAATTCATCCAGTGAGTATTTCCCCCAATGAGAAATAAGAATCTCAATGCCAGTAGATCAAAGGCCTCTAGGCCTCGATGGTTTTATGGTTTAGTTCATTGTGCTGGTGTAGCCATTTGCCCAGCTGTCTCTGGACAGAGGAGAAAGGTCTCGCACACCATATCAATGGTAAAATGGGGCACAAGCTTTTCCAGTGTTTCTCTGGGGACACCGATGTTTTTCCGGTATGTCTCACTGGGGAAGTACAGCCTAATCAGAAAAGAGAGCACTTTGCTTGAATGCACATTGGTAGCAGGATTGTCAACTAATCAAGCATCATTGCTTTGTCTTCCATGTTTGGCTTGTCTTACTGGTGGGACCTCTGGTTGATCAAAGGTTTTGGAGAGATTCAGGAAATTTTGGCCCTCGGTCACCTTCATCTGTTGATTTGGGGTAGATAAGATGTTCTGCCACTGTGTTGCTTATTTCTTGTATTTCAAAAGAGTTTACCTTCTGCTTACAACAATAAAGAATTATTTGTATGGCATTATTTGTTGGGATTAAAGTTGTACTTAGCAGGGAAGGATAAGTCTGCCCCACCTTGTCTCCACTTTAAATTTTCATTCATCTTTTATATATGAGGAGACATGTCACAGAAATGTTAAGATACTTGTCAAAAGTCATAAAGCTAGTACGTGGCAGAGGTAGGATTTAAACTCAGAAAAGTTTATTTCTCAAAATCTCATTTTCTTACATTCAGATTTGAAGAAGTTCATCAAATAAAACAAGACACAGAAACTAAAATATCCCCTCTACTTGTGGGTGTATGGAATATGTTCCATCTACAACTGATTGACCTATAATACAATCTAAGGAGTGGCTGGAGTTTCTTCCAAGGGTGTGATTCACATAGGAGAAAAATTTGGAGGCAAGGATCTGACTTAATTTACTTGCCTTCCAAGATATACTTTTTGGAAAAGAAGAAAAACTAAGCCACTTTATAACAAATGTTCTTGTATTTGAATAATAAATGCTGTCTACATGTTTGATTATGAGCTATACTTGCCACCTGAGAATTTAGCAAAAGAAAATCATACTACTTTCCCTCACTACTGAAACAGAAGCATGTTTTGCTTAAAGCCTTCTGGCTACTGGAGAATACTACACCCTATTTCTGAATATATTAATTGACATTCATTAGAAGTCATTAGGAAGAATTATCAGATGTTCTAAATAGTAGTCTGGCACTTTATGTCTGTGATTTTTCATAATTTCTTATATAGGTTATATACCAAGTAAATAATTCCATTTCTCTCAACCCTATAAATGAGTGCAGTTCATATTACACAAGGACAAACTGCCCACAACTTTATAAAACATGTGATCAAGTTCACACTTACCTACTTTTATCCATAAATGAGGTATTTTCCCTTGTTGACTGGTTAAAATTTATGTATCAGTTCTCTCATTTCCTACTGCTAATGTCTATTGGAAAAGGGAATTTTCACACAAGTTCCAAATAATTTCAAAATAAGACACAAAATTTCACAAATAAGCAGGCTTTATGAGCTTGTGAAATGGATTTTCACATATCCCCTCACGTTTAATTTTTGGAAGGGTTTGTGGATGACTGCTATTCTATAAATATTGGGTAGAATTCAGAGACAATGTCATCACTTCCTGGGGTTTTTCTTTGATGGGAGACATTTTTCTTAGTGTAGTAATTTCCAGCATTGCCTGATCCCAAAGCCACCTTGACCAAAGTCAAATAATGGTAATACAAGAATTTAAAAAGTATAGGTAAATATTCTCCATGAACATACATGTAAATTCTTACACAAAATGCTGTAAAACTGAATTCAATATCACAATAAAAGCATGATTCATCTAGGCTAATTAATCCCCGAGATAAAAGGTGGTTTCACATATGTAAATCAATAAATGTGATATACCACATTAACAGCATGAAAGGGAAAAGAAATATTACATCAATAGGTGTAGAAAGTGCATTTGATGAAATTCAACATCTTTTCTTCATTAACAAAAAAAAAGCCTCTCCCCAAATTAGGTATAGAAGAAATGAACCTCAGTACAATAAAGATCATGAATGACAAACCCACAGTAATCATACTCAAATTTGAAAAGTTGAAAAATTTCCAAGATAAGAAATAAGAAAATCATGCTCATTCTTACCACTTCTACTCAACATAGTATTGAAAATCCTAGCCAGAACAATTGGGGAAGAGAAAGAAATAGAAGGTCTCCAAATAAGAAAGAAATGAGAAATTGATTCTTTTAGCAGATAACAGGTTCTATATAATAGAAAATCCTAAATGTTTCCTAAAAATACTAGAACTTATAAATAAATTAAATTATAGAATAAAAATCAGTAATATTGTATATATTCTATCAGCTACTGCAAAAATAAATCAAGAAATCAATATTCTCTGAAATACCTACAAAATATGAGTCAATTTAGCCAAGGTAGTGAAAATTCAAAAATATTGGTCAAAGAAATTGAGAAAGACACAAACAAATAGAAATATAGCTCAAATTCATGTACAGAAATGTTTAACATTGTTATAAACCTATCCTAACCAAAATTTTTCAATGTAATCCCTATCAAAACTCCAATGGTATTTTTCACAGAAACAGAAAAAAAATCCCCAAATTCATCTACAATCACTCCCAAAATCACAAAGTAAATGCAGACTTGAACAGAAAGAACAAACATGGAGACCCCACACTGATTAAAAATGATATTAAAAGACAAAGCAATTGAAACTTCTTGGTACTGGCATACAATAGATATACAGACCAATGGAACAGAAGAGGGAGACCAGAAACAAAACTATGTATTTATGGTCAATTTGTTTTCAAATAAAGGTGCCCATAATATGGAAAAGGGCAGCTTTTTCAATAAACAGTGTTGGAAAACTCAATTTCTAACTCCAGAAGAATGAAATTGGGCCTTTATATCACACCATATATCAAAATCAACTCAATATGGATTATAGATTTAAACATAGACAAGAAACTTATGTTTATGTATATTAGATTATTTAATTCAATTATTTCATTTTTATTAATACATATACATAGTTCATAATATTTCCATTGCTCGTGTGGAGTCCATACATGTACATAACATTTTAGTTCCTTTTTATCCCCTTCACCCTCTTATATCACTTCTCTCCATCTCTAGCTTAAATATCTTATAGTTCCCTTACATGAAAAACCCAAATTATAAATGCAGCAAACTAAGAGATAGATAATAGAAAGTAGGAAGATAGACTATTCTTAAAACAAGTAGAAGACAACAAGGAAAAAAAGCCACATGACATTAGCCTGACATATAATTTTTTATATGACACCAGAAATACAGCAAACTTCAACACAGCAAAGGAAACAACCAATAGAATAAAGAGACAACCCACAGAATGGTTTAAAAAAATTGGAAGCTGTATATCTGATAGGGAGTTAATCTCTACAATATATAAAGAATTTGCACAACTCAGTAACAAGAAAACACATAATTTTAAAAGGAGCAAAGATACTGAGTGTGGTGGTGCACACCTGTAATTGCAGCACTCAGGAGGCTGAGGCAGAGGGATTGCTATGAATTCAAGGCCAATCTGAGCTACTTAGTAGGTTCAAGGCCAGCCTGAACTGCACAGTGAAACCCTGTCTCAAAAAAAAGATAAAAATGAGAAAAGACCTGAATAGGCATTTTTCAAAAGACAAACAAATGCCCAAGAGGTATATGAAAGTTCAGCATCCTTAATCTTTAGAGAAATGCAAATTAAATCCTTGAGCTATCATCTCACACCTTTCAAAATGGCTTATATCTGAATGATAAAAGATGAAATATATTGGCAGGAATGGAAAAAAAGTACTGTTGTATACTGTTACTGAGATTGCTAATTACTACAAACATGGAGAACTGTGTGTAAATTCTTCAATAGTAAATTGAATTAAAGCTAGCATATATTCCAGTAATCCCAAATATATATAAATATATATAAATATATATATATATATATATAAAGTAAAATCAGTATGTTTAAGAGATATGAGCACTCACATATTCACTGTAGCCTGTTTACTATGACTAAGAAATGGAATCTATATGAGTGTCAATCTATTGATACAGAAAATGTGACACATGTATACTATAAAATACTATTTGACTTTTTAAAAAGAAAAAAACCTATCATGTGTAACCATGTGGATGAAAGTTGAAAGATATTGTGTTAAGCAAAATAAGACATGCACAGAAACAAAAACATCTCATGATCTCATTTATATAGGAAATCTAAATCAAACTCCAAAGCACAGAGTACAGTAAATAATGACATATAATTCCAAATTGTTAAAAGAATACATTTAAGTGTTCTCACTACAAAATGTATGATTGTCTCACATTATCCACAGTTTTGCTTTCTACAGTTTCAGTTGCCTATGATTAACTGTGGTATGAAAATGTTAAATACCATAAGAAAAGTAAAAAGCCATTTTAAGCAGCATGCCATTCTCAGCAATATGGCCTGATATGTGAATCATACTTTTGTCCAGCATACCTATGATACCTGCCCATTTAGTTATTTAGTAATCTTTTTGCTTTTCAGATCCATTGCTGCAGCATCACAGTGCCTGTTGCTTTCCAAGCACTTATTTTACTTAACATTAGCCCCAACAAATACGAGTAGTGATGCTGGCAATTCCTATGTACCAAAGAGAAGCTGAAGAGGGCTTCCTTTAAGTGAAACTGTGAAAATATAAAAGGTGATTCCTCTCTTTTCTTTCTTTCTCTTTGCCTCCCTCCCTTACTTCTTTCCTCCCTTTTTTTCATTTTTACTTCCTTTTCTTTCTTATTTGTAGTAGGGGAGATTGAACTTAAGACTTTGCACATGCCAGAAAAGCACTGTACCACTAACCTACAACCCCAACCCTACAGCAAGATATTTTGAGAAAGACTACAATATAATTTTTCCTACAATATATTATCATTCTTCTGTCTTATTAGCTATTGTTAACCTCTTACTGCACATAATAAACAGATTAAACTATTACATGGTATGGCTAAAAAACATAGATATAAATAAAGTTTCAGTACTCTATATAGTTTTAAACATCTACTAGGGGTCTACATATCCTCGATGAATAAAGGTAAGGTACTCTGTTCAAGATGATAAATATGTTAATTAGTTTGATTTGATATATACCAACATCACTTTGCACCCCATAAATGTATATCAACTATTTGATATATACCAACATCACTTTGCACCCCATAAATGTATACAACTATAATGTAGCAATTTATAGTAAAATAATAATTTTAAAAACTAATGCATAAGGGGAAATCTTTTCTGAGTAAGGACTTCTGTGAACAAAACAAAACTATACTAACAGACAGAAAAAAGACATAAAAGAAGACTGAAATAAATGGAGAGACATTATAGGTTTTTTTAGATTATGTTTCTCTATGAGAAGACAATAAAAATATGACAACTCCTTCCCTGTTCAAACATGTTCTCATAGCATTTACAATACAATGTTCTTTGTTTTTGTTTCTCTCTTACTGTCAGCTCATTTTCAACCTTCTTTCCTGGATTCACCTTCTCCCAGAAAATTCTGAAGGATTTGTTTTTTAGCATCCTCTTGTATCTATTTGCATTCTCTGCAAGTGAATCCACTTTTTCTTATTATTTTAAATACCAGCTCTTTTCACACTGTCAAAGGGACATATTCAACTATGTACTTGACAAGTCACATTTAAAAATCTAAGGCATATCAGACTTCAAAAATACAAAAACAGAACTCAACTTCCTAACTTCAGTTTGCAACACTTTTCCTCTAAATCTTCATTGTACACCTTCTCAGATTATTTAAGCATTAATTCAAGTGTTTCTTTTTCTGGCCAGCTACCTGATCTAAATTAACCCTTCTCATTCAGTGATACAGATTATCATTTCACATTACATTATTTAAATGTCTCCATGACATTCATTACTACCTGATGTTATCTTGTTTATTACAATGTTTATAACATTCTCTACCACGACTCCAAAAGAAGATATAAGTTCCTTAGTAGTGGTAATACTGTTTGATTTAACTTTCTTTTTTTTTATTTAAAAGAGAATAAAACAAAAGGGGGCAGTACAGAGCAGATCAGAAGAGGACAACATAGGCAACACAGTACTTTACATTATGATTTAACTTTCTTTCAATATGTATAATAGTGTATGGAATATATGAGTCCAATAATGTTTATATAAGGAATGAATACAAAAATAATGTATAAATTAAACCCATTTCAGTCAAATCATGCTAGTACTTTGGTTAAAAAATCTATAATAAGGGCACTATTAAATCATTTGGAAAAAGATAAACAGAGGAACTGGTACACTTTTTAGCACAAGTAGTAAGGAGGAGAATTTGAAATTGTCATTTTTTTAAAAAATCTCAAATCAAATAATGAACAATTAAAATAGCACTGAAGAGAACACCATACCACAGTGATATATGTGCATCCATATTTATAGCAGCACAATTTGTAATAGCCAGATCTTGGAAGCAGCGTAAGTGCCCATCAACTGAGGAATGGGTAAAAAAGTTGTGGCATTTCTATACAATGGAGTACTACTCAGCTATAAAGAATGATCACATTAAGATATGTATAAATAAATGGACATGACTTGAGACCATTCTCTTAAGTGAAATAAACCAAACTCACATGTGTAAATACCATATAGTCTCCCTAGTATGAGAGTTGGTAAGAGTATATAAGATTTTATGGTAATCATGAGTCCCCATCTCATAGCTTTGAAGCCTTTCAATGTTTTCGTTCATCAGTTGGAATGGTTTTATCCTGTTTTGTATGACAGCTATTGCTGATTTAATACTGTCCTTCTTAGAAGTCCTACCAAGCTTCTATTCTTCTATTTCCATTGGTTCTATCTATCACATTGTGTCTTATTGGGATTTGAATATGTGTGAAAGTATAAGCAAAAATTTATTGAAAATGAGATATTATAGTACCCATTGATCATTCTCTATTATTCCATTCAGAATGTCCTGTAATTCTTGCACTCTTTGAATGGTTTTATACTTTTTTGTTATGTTTGATATTATTGTACTTGAAACTATGCTCAACTATAGCAGACAAAGAAATATTGTGATAGCTATTGTTAATGTCTGGTTGTCTTAATGTTAAGTACTGTTTTGCCTATGTTGTCCGGTTCCGATCTGCTCTGTACTGACCTCTTTTGTTTATTCTCTTTAAAATAAAATGGAAAAAAATAGCACTGAATAGAAGTGTAGTGTGTAGGTCCCTAGAATAAAATACAGCATGAAGCTTACCACCCAACTACATATAGGCATTTAATATATTATAAAGGGAACATTTTAGATGAACCACTGCCCATAGTGATAGGTAGAATAATGTAGAAACAACTGGCTAAGTTTTCTTTTCTCCCATGCAATACAATTTTCTAGAATACTTTTAGTTTCTTGTATATTCTGCCAGAGATAATAACTGTACTTTCAAAGACTTTATATTTATACATTCCTTTCTCCTCACATAAATGATAGAATATTATACTGTTATTCATCTTGTTTTCCACTTAAAATGATCATCTTACTCTTCCATATTACTACATACCATGCTCCCTCATTTTTTTTAAAAAATTCAACAGGCATCTTCCAAGATTTAGTTACTCCAAAGTATGCTGAATATTGGTGTGCATGTATCCCTGTAATTTGATGTCTTTAACTCTTTGGGGAAGATGCCTAGAAAGGAAATAGCTGATGCTCTATATAGGGAGGCAGTGGGACCCAAAATAAGCAGTGCACCCTATGGGAGTGAAAGGGAAGGAATTGTCTAAAATAGGAAGGCAGAGGATATTGTTAATGGGGTAACAAGATTTAAAATCTACATTATTCTCATCACTCTGCTTGGATGGATTACATGCTGTTCCAGTTTGTCTAATTACACTAGAGTTGAGGACAAGGTCAGCTATCCCAAAAATAACAGGACATGATATAGTAATCATCTTTAATTTCCTATCAACTTAATCTGAAGCCCTGTGTAACTTATACTGTCTTATTATGACTGATCTTATTTGAATCTG
>PVJX010046528.1:0-12289 GCA_004027295.1 Dolichotis patagonum | reverse complement strand
TCCCAGCGTTCAGGATGTCAAAGGAAGATTCAGCATAAAATGCTTTCATGGTCCAGTAACAAATGTAATAAATGTCTTAAATAAGTGTTTACTTTAGGATGAAAGTAGTTTACAGTTTGCCCTTCAATTATCTGCAACAACATGGCTAAAATACAGTGATACTGAGGTTCTGTACCCCATCTCTCATGTGTGAAAATATATCTAGGAGAAGAAACAAATTCAGAATTATCCTTCCTTATTGTAGAAAATACTTCAAGTTGAGTTTTCTAAAAACCCTAGAACACTGCGGATAAGAAACTGAAGTTTTTCACTTAGTCAAGACCTGTGAGACAATAGTGGAAAAAGTAGAAAAATAGCATGGATTTAAACTCAACATTTAATAGAAATGTTCATTTTTTAAAAAACAGTTTAGATTTTTACACATTTTTGCTTGTCTACATAATATCCTGCTTTTTTCAGTTAATTGTTTATTTTTATGAGTCAGTCATTTGATCATAACAAATTGAAATACATATACTGCAATTTAACATCTGTTCATACTAAAGTTAATTGTTGATTTCAAAGTAGCAGCTCATTTTAACACTGTATTTTTCTATGATAAGAATATTGCATTAACCAGGTCTGCATGTATGTAATATACAATCTTTAGAGAATAATACATGGTCTGTCTTCATTTGCTTTATCCTACAACTTCAGGATTATTTGTGAAGATTTATATTTTTAACTGAATCTGAGAAAACAATAAGACTAAAGTATATACGTGTATATGTGTGTATAACATATTAGACATTACAAAGAGCAAATGAATCTTCTGACTATTCAGAATTCTGCTTTCATTCATAGATGGACAGTGGTTTCAGTCTGTAGGTTGAAGAAAAGCAGGAATCATCGCTCTTTCACAATGAAGCCTGGAGATTTTTGTACTACAATATCAACTATTATTGTGCCTTGTTTTCCCCTCAATGACTATTAAAATTTTGCCTGAACAATCATTTTTTTCAGTCTTTCAATTTTTTGTATGCATACAAATCATCTGATGCTCTTTTGTAAAATATAAATCCTTTCTTAGACTTTAGAAGCACAGGTGAATGTTCATTTATAATCGACTTCCAGCACATAAAACAGTAGCTTTCCCAGAGTCACATTTTGAGCACAAAAGGTATTGATTTATCTAATTGCAAATTATCCAAATGTTTCTGATCCAAATAGATTTTGTTTTGTGTTGTTATGTAGCCTACCATAACAACTTGATAAATGACCAACCTTATCACTATTTGTGTTTTCTAGTAAACTTCAGGACATTTTGTTGTTTAGTATTCTTCATAAAATAAATACTATTGAAAGAAAACCAAAAAAATCCTTCTTACTGCAGTAGTAGGTATACAGTGTTACTGATAGCCTCAGCTAAAGGGTAATCCTGTTCTAAGCCAGTTAAAGAGGGAAAACATACGACCCATTAGGAACGCCATCAAATGTTCACAATTGAGTGAAGGAAACAGAAATATCTATTCATGGAACAGGTTGATATAAAATATAATTACATCATGTGACCAGAAGGAATATTATTATTATGTATTCTTAGAAGGAGCTAATGAGACACAAGAAAAAGTTCTGAAAAAGAGTCAGACTTAGGCCAGATCTCAAAAGACAGGGGAAAAAAATAGCCATGTCTAAAACAAAAACAAGAAACAGAATGTCCTGCAGGGAGAACAGGTGGAGGAACTTGTGGAACGCGGTTGCCTGGACCTACTTCTCACACAAGGGACTCCTCAGACAAGGAGAGTCCTGTGGAGAGATGGCGAAAAGCGTTTCTGGAAAGGCCAGGCTCAGAGACTGGCCCTTCTCCTCACTGGGGACAGGCTTTATGTTGGGAACACAAAACACAGCAGAGCACTTAGAGCCTGTGACTTAAGCTGTATCCAAAGTTTACATAGACCTCGATTTTGTGGTGTTTTTTGAGCAGATATGTTATGAAAGGCTTTGTGTATTTAGATCAATACGGTTATTAGCAGTTACCTCTGACAGATGCACACAAAAACCATCTTTTTATAATCACCACTAATTTTCCAATTCAATTTCTAGCGTAACACAGTGAATTGTCTGATGAAAGTGCAAAATTTCTCTGTGCTGTGTAAGGTCTTGGAGTGAGAAGTCAATGATACAAAGGGAGCCTTACTTTAGAAATAATTTTATTAACAAATAACAAATAGAAACTTTCAGCTTTGAAGAGAGGCACAAATGAGAGAATATTCAAATCCTAAATGAGAGGCTAGAAAATTGAGCCTCAGAGCAATTTTAACTTACACTTATTCACTTGAAAACCAGAACTACAGATTCCTATTTGCCAGCGACAGGGCTTGAAATTAGTTCACTTGTCTGAGGTCACAGAGCTGATAATGAGTGCAAGCAAAATACAAATCCATTTTTCTTTCTACTATTTCCATGTCTAGCACCATTAAAATCTGTACAGAAAAATGTTCATCACCAAAAAAAAAATGGTCATTGAGTACCACAGATACATTGAAAGCACCAAGGGAAAACTTAACTGTACTCATTTAACTCTCTACAGTGACTTAACTTCTAATTACAGAGGCAGGCGCAGGGCAGTCAGATTGAGTCATATCCCTTGGATAATGCCTTTTTCATTAAAATCATTCTATCCTCATATTGCTTGTAATAAATCAATATTCTCCTTAAGTAGGGTTTAGAACCTGGTTTAGATACAGTCCTCTCAGGATCCCCATCAGGAACATATAAGATGCTGACTTACCCGGAGACATGGCAATGTACCAAATGTAGCCATATCAGGGCTGGAGTCAGGGAGTCTGTTGTGTTTCCCTTCCTGACCATGGTAACAATGATACATAACAGGTTCCCAACTCCTTCCTCCTCCTGTCTCCTTCTCTCAGCTTTCTCTTCCTAGACAGTGCACTGTGAGATGGCCAGGGTCCTGGGGGAGCAACTGTCTCTTGCTCCTCTCTGTACGACTATGGCTTAAGCCAGTGCTCATCACAGATAAGCGTTGACTGAAATGGTAAAAGTTGACTTTCTAGGTAAGTAAGCAGTTTCATTGCACAGTATTTGTGGATTCTAATGTGAGACTGCTTCATAAGCCCAAATTGTTCATTTTAGCAAGCTCTCACTTTAAAACAAAAGCAACATTTTTAAATGCGAATAAGTTTCCCTCTTAGACAGGTTATGCATTATAAATACATGGAATCACCAAACAGTCCCTTGAGTTTATATGGCATCAGGTTAGCCTAGGAAAGCAAAAAAAAAAAAAAAAAAAAAAAAAAAAAAAAAAAAAAAAAAGTTCTAGATTTTGGATTCAATTTTCTTCAAATGTATAGCAAAATAGAGTGAGAAATAGTTACCTTAATTATCTTACAGATTTGTCTGGAGAATTCAGAGAACATACAAAAATGCTTCAGGAATTATTAGCATTGTATAGATTATAATACTGAGCATATTAAACCACAGATGTATTTATATTAATGAATTGGTAGCTGTGCTACCAATAACCTTCATACTACACATCCATATTTCAGCTGAGTGTGGTAGTAGAAGCCCATAATCCCAGCACTCTGCAAGGCTCAGGACACCAACATTATAAATGTAACCCCAGCCTGAACAACTTAGTGAGATCCTATCTTAAAATTAAAAATAAAAAAGGACGGAGGATGTAGCTCAGGGCAAAGGCCCTATGTCCAATCCTCAGTACTGCAAAAAAATTCATGTTCAATGACAGTTTTAATTATGAATGAAAAGGTATAGATTCAAAGTATTCTGTGCCCACTTTTATAATGATAAAGTATTCCTTCCTCCTAAAAGAATCAAGTACTTTTGTTGTATATTTGTGCCAGCATCCTGAAATACGGTTCACCAAATAATGCCCAAATACACACATGTGAAACAGTAAATATTTTCACACCACACTTATTGTAATTGTTCCCCAATTCCCAAAGCAATTTAAAGTTGGAGTGAGGGATCTGTGGAATGGAGAAACTTGTCATACGACAGGGACAGTGTCCCACCAGCCAATTACGAGTGGTACTGAGATTATATTGTGACTGAAGTAAAGCTCAGAAAAGAAACATCATTCTCCCGCCCTTGCAACTTTTGGGAACAGAAGCAAATGTTCACCAAACAAACTTCAGGAAATATGAGAACTTTGCAAATTAAACTGTGTCTATTGGCACCCAGAGAATCAAACAGATAAAGAAATCAAATAATAATTGCAAAAATATGCTAGAATTCTAAAAATGATTAGATACTATGAATGAAAACACCATACAGATATTCACAGTGCATTAAACACATTGTCATTTTAACTTTTTTGCTTGCCTTTTCTTCAATTCTTTTGATAAATTATTTTCATAAAAATGCCATCACCAACCTTTTTTAGAATGAAGAGAAATACAAACAACACAGTCAATCCACAGGAGAGGGCTTGACAGGGTGGCGGGTTCTCATTGGGTTGGGTAAGCCATCATCTGTGGCTGGGTAGAAAGTCCTTGATCTATGGTTAGAAAAACAGGACACATTTTTAGGTGGCAAAACACAGACCATGGCCCCAGATAGAGTCAGGCTGACCTGAGTCATGCTATGGATGAGAAGAGGCTGGACCCAGCCAAGGCTGGGTGGCTTTAGCAGTCCAGCTACATGGCGCAAAGGATAAGCATACATTACCCCGATATGGTATCAGGCTGCTCGTTAGCTTAAAATTTCAAAATTTCTCTCACAGGAAGTTTCCCTCATGCTGTCACTTTTCTGTTATCTGCACACGAATGAAGCAGGGAAGTGAGGCTCCAGCAGGCACAGGTGAAGGAGGGAGCAACCAGAGGCTGGGGACCAGAGGGACTGTGTTCAGGATTTTCCAGAAAGCAGAACTCAGGCTGGTCCTGAATCAGGCAGTGACAAAGCGTAAGTTTGGAGTGCATGTTAAATTTTACCATTTAGGGCTGGGATTTAGCTCAGTGTCTTAAGCGCCTGCCTGGCAAGCGCGAAGTCGTGAGTTCGATCCCCGGTACCAAAAAAAAAAATTACCATTTAAATACTAGGCTTAAAGGAATCTTTAAGAAGAATTTTAAAAGGTGCTTACTGGTTGTATAATATAAGTCATGTAATGGTGAAAAGAGAGAATTATTATTATTGTTCTTTTAGGAACATGGACTGTTCCCATCCAGCTCCCTAGGACACTGGACTGGGCCTCAGTACTCCATGCCCAGTGGCCTTCTTTGAGTCTGGGAGGCCTGACCACACAGGGGGACTTCCAGTCCTCTGGCACTCACCATTTTAAGTTGAGATTAAAGTTTTTGGACTCCTAACCTCATGCATGACACAGGCCTATTTACTGTTACTTACTCAACGATAGGTTTTCATTACTGAAAGTTCTGTAGTAAATATTACCCATATTTATGCTACCAACTTTATGGGTGAGATTTCTGGCTGAATCTAACAGTCTTACCACAAAAAGGATAGTCTAAGTAAAAGAAACGACAAATAGAAGGAGAAGTGATTGCTGATATTTTAGAAAAGATCCTACAGAAAGCTCTTTGGCCTGCTCAAGCTAAGACATATTTAGAGGTTACTACTTTGTGTGTGATAGTGTCTTGGGGAAATCAACATATAGGGTCCACAATTTAGACTCATTCTACTCAAGGAGCCAAGAGTTAATGGCAACAATATGATCGGTATATAAACCAGTGTTGACTGAAAAATTCTAAAAGACCTGTGCACAAAATTGACCTGGGAAGGAGGAACTGCTGTTTTGAATTCACCCTTTTCCCTGAAATTTCTTCTTCCTGCAACCCCTGACCTCTATCATTATCAAAGCCTTACTTGAATACATACTTGAGTCTCCTTGGTTCTATAAAAGACTTAGCCCTGAATAAGTGGACAGTGATTAAAAATCTGAACTTTCTTGTAATTTATAAAATCAATCAACATATGGACTGTGTTATTTTATAACAAAAATCCACTAAAACGAGAAGTGATGTAATCTTTCCATGTTCACATTCCTCACCACCACTGTCCCACTGTTTACCCGGAGGACACATTGCTCATGCCATGGTTTACATTAACTACAGTGTGAATCATGCCCTTCAGTTTGTGCCACTGAATGTATGTCCAAGTGTTTATAGTCTCAGTAAATTATAATCATATCATATGTATGATGCCATGTTATCAAAGAATTTATATGATGCAAGCATGTCCATGATTTACATCAAAATAATGCAGACGATGAAGACCAGTGGGTATGGATAATGATAGGAGATGACTGACCAGGGGTTGGTAATTAATTAAACTGAATAACTTATACATGGTGTGCTATTAAATTATTCTTTTTAAATATTTGCAAATTAACATTGTCAATGAGTGTGTTAAAGAAAAAACATACATGTGTATTTTTAGTTGTCCTGTTGTGGCCCTAATGTCCTGAGTCTATTCAAAATGTTTGCCTCTCGTGGTCATTTTGTCTTTGAGGAAGAGCCAGAAGTTGCACAGCCCCAGATCTGATGAATGAGGTGGATGAGCACACGCTGCACCGCATTTGATGAGCCTGTCTTTCCACTGGCTGACACTCAGAAGCAGCTTTCCACAGATTCTTATCACATCTCATAAGAACATAAAAGAGAATTTTCCAGACTGCTTCAGGAAATATCAAGAATGATGTGATTTATTCAAAGAAAAGAGTACCTTTATGGGAGACTAATGATGATTCGTCTTTTATTGCAATAATTTTTTACCTTTAAACATTCATTACATGTTTTGATTGCCCTTTTATAGAAACAAAAAAGTGTGCATTTCTGTTATTAGTATTGCAGACAAATTTGTCAATGTTTGAAATTATTTTTATGAAAGTAGTATAAAGAATAACTTAGTCTGACATTTGGCCTATTATTTTCACTTCTTAAATCTACCCTGTAAAACTATCTCTATTCTACAATTTTTAAAATTCAACCCTTAGTGCTGATAGTACATCTACTGATAAATCAAAAGAAAAACATGATTAACCTATGAATCTTAGTTATTACAAGAAAGATTAGAAATTACATTTTGGGAAAGTGGCAGTAATTATAAAAAATTCTTTTTATGTTTTTGGAATTTTAGAAAACACAGGTTCTTGAATCAAAAGTCAGTATACTTAACTATGTATGAAGTTTAAGATGACTTCTTCTTGACCAGCAATTTTAAATAGGCTAACTAGCAAAAAGATAAGTTACTTTAAAAAAATATATAACATCTAAGAAAAACAAAACAAATTAATATTTTAAATTTCCAATTATAATGGCATTGACCTAAGACATTCTGATTCAGTTTTAATTTTTCATGGAACTATCATATACATGAAGTGACCTTAGTAATTATGTATTCAGTCATGTTTTGTGTGTTTCTGTCTGTAGACTCTAAGTTAAGTGAACACCAACTTTTCCAATCTGCTGTGTACTCTCATGTTCCAGCTACCTTAACCATGCAGAAAATATGAGCACTTTAAATAAAATTTGTCAGTTAAACCAAAGTGCTATAAACAGAAAAATTTTCATGGAAAATTAACAGTAAATAATCTTTAGTCAGTTTTGCTGATGTATAGAAATACATTAAATTGTGAACAGTAAAAGTGGCACAATCAAATATACAGAAGTGATCTTTTAAGTAAAATATTTTGACTACAGTGACACATTAATTAATTTGAAAATCTTGTTAAATTGCAAGACTTTTGAATAATTAAGAAATGTGTTTTCAAATCAACAATATATCTTGCCCCATGTTTTAGCATGTGTAAAATTTTCTAGTGAACGTGACAAAACAAGAGTAACTTTCATTGCTGTCATGATTTAACATTAATTGTTATAGATAATATAACTTGAAATAGAAAAAATTACCAATACTAACATTTAAAAAAATTTATTTATTAAAAAGATATTTTATTTATTTATGTGAGAAGTTAAATGAAATAATTGGATGTACCCAGCACAAAATTAACAAATGGGCATCAAAATGGAAATGATTTCTTGATTAAGGATATGCCTTGGAGGGTAAGGAAGAAGATTTGTAAGGTAGTATCAGTAGTTCTAAACTTGTCTAAAGACTTTTTAAAAGTCTGTCTTGTAATTTGGTCTATATTGTACAAGGGATCATATACAATTTTAATGACTTGAATCACAATCAGTAATATTTTGCCTTTGCTGATTCATTTTTCTCTAACCCATTACAAATTTATTTATTTTTATTTAAAGAAACAAATCAGAAGAGAAAAAAGGGTAGAAATAATATAGCATTTCAAAAAAATTAATGCTAAGAAATCACTAGTTGATAAATTACATATTGTCATCTTAGAAATAGTTGTTCAAGTCCCAAAATTAAAGCATACAAAGTGGACAATCAAACAATGAGAGTGCAAACTGTTCTGTTCAATGATCAAAAAAAAAAACTTAATAGTGTGATTATCTATCCTACACACTTAAACATACATATAGTTATATCCTTTAGAGCACTTTCCTTCCTTTCTTTTGAACAATAGCTATTGCACATTTTGGAATTTATTACTCCTAAGGTTTTTATTACTTTATACAGCAGAGACAATGGGATATTTATAAAAATGATTCTTATTTATTGCACTTATGAGGATAGTCTCCAGTTGCCTCCATTTACCGATAAAGGCCTCAAGATGATCCATTTTTATAGCTGAGTAAAATTCCATTGTGTAAAAATACCACATCTTTTTCATCCACTCTTTGGTTGATGAGCATTTGCTTGTTTCCAAAATTTAGCCATTAAAAATTGTGCTGCTATAAACATGGGTGCACAATATCACTCTGACATGACCTTTTCAGTTTTTCTGGAAAAATACCCAAGACAGGAATAGCTGGATTGAACAGAATTTCCAATCCTTGTCTTCTGAGGAACCTCCATACTGATTTCCATAGTGGTTGCACCAGTCTGCACTCCAACCAACAATGAAGAAGTGTTCCTTTTTCCGCAAAGCCTTGCCAACATTTGTTATCAGTTGATTTCTTGATGACAACCATTCTTTCTGGAGTGAGATGAAATCTCAGTGCTGTTTTAATTTGCATTTCTTGAATCACCAATGATGGTGAACATTTCTTCATGTGTTTGTTTGCCATTTGTAAATCTTCATCTGAGAAATGTGTGTTCATCTCAGATGCCCATTTTTGCAAGGGGTCTTTGAATTTGGTGGGCTTTATGTTTTAAATTCATTATGTGTTTTGGATGTAAGTCCTTTGTCTGACGGGTTGCTGATTAAAATTTTTTCCCATTCTTTGGGTTTTCTTTTCACTCTGTTGGTGATTTTTTTGAAATGCAAAAAACTTTTCAATAATATGAGGTCTCAGATGTTGATTCTTTGAAGTGTTTCCAACATGTTTTGTGTGTGGTTCATGAATTCTCTGCCTACTCTTATGTCTCCAAGATTTCTACCTACCTTGTCTTCCAGTATATTTAATGTTTCTGTTTTAATGTTTAGATCCTTGATCCATTTTGATTTCAGTTTATTGCATGGTGATAGGCATGGGTCTAGTTTCAGTCTTTGGCATGTGGAGAGCCAATTTTTCCAACACTATTTATTAAAGAGGATATCCTTCTTCCAGTGAACATGTTTAGCCCTTTGTCAAATATCAGGTGCCTGAGTGTCTTTGTAGTTGTGTTTGTTTCTTCTAATCTGTTCCATTGAGCCTCAGGTGTATTTCTTTGCCAGTACCATGCTGATTTTATCACAGTAGCTTTGTAGTATAGTTTCAAGTGATGAATTGAGGTGCCTCCTGTCTTGCCTTTGTTGCCCAGACTTACCTTTGTTATTCTAGGTTTCTTCTGGTTCCAAATGAATTTTAGGAGTGTTTTCTCTAGATCTTTGAGGTATGTTAATGGTATTTTGATTGGAATTGCATTAAATCTGTACAACAGTTTTGTGAGTATGGTCATTTTCACAAGGTTGGTTCTTCTTAGCCAAGAGCAAGGAATATCCTTCCATTTTCTAATATCTTCCTCAATCTCCTTTTTTAGAGTATCATAGTTTTCAGCATATAGGTCTTTTACATTCTTAGGTTGATTCCTAAGTATTTCATTTTTTTAGATCCTACTGTGAAGGGGAATATTTGCATAATTTCTCTCTCAGTGAGTTTGCTGTTTGTGTAAAAGAATGCTATTGATTTTTGAGTGCTGAAATTGTATCCAGGTACAATTTCTGAATTTATGTATTACCTCCTGTAGTCTTTTAATTGAGTTTTCTGGGGCTTCTATACAGAGTACCATGTCTTCTGCAAATAGTGATAATTTAACTTCTTCCCTTCCTACCTTTATTCCTTTTATTTCTTTCTCTTGTCTGATTGCCTTAGCTAATATTTCCAGAACTATATTGAATAGGAGTGGTGATAGTGGACATCCTTGTCTTGTTCCTGATTTTAGAGTGAAGGCTTTCAGTTTTTGTCCATTATAATGATGTTGGCTGTTGGTTTGTCATAGATGGCCTTTATGAGATTGAGGTAGATACCATGCATTCCAAATTTCTGAAGGGTTTTTATCATGAACAAGTGTTGGATTTTAACAAAAGCTTTTTCTGCATCTATTGATATAACCATGTTGTTTTTGTTTTTGGCTCTGTTGATGGGGTGTATTTCATTTATTGATTTGTGTATGTTGAACCATCCCTGCATTCCTGGAACGAATCCCACTTGGTCATGATGTATAATCTTCTTGATGATTTGTTGCATTCTATTTGCCAGTATTTTATTGAGAATCTTTGCATCAGTGTTCATTAGTGAGATTGGCCTATAGTTCTCCTTTTTGGTTGGCTCTTTCTCTGGTTTTGGTATGAGAGTAATACTTGCCTCAGGAATCATTTAGGGTGCATGCTTCCCTTTCAATTTCACTGAAGAGTTTAAGGAGTATTGGCATCAAATCTTCTCTAAATTTCCTGTAGAACTCAGCTGTGAATCCATCAGGCCCTGGGCTTTTCTTTGTTCGTAAGTTTTTGGTCACATTTTCAATTTCAATAGCTGATTTTGGTTGTTCAAAATTTCTCTATCTTCTTGATTGAGCTTTCATAGTTCATATGTTTCTAGAAATCTACCCATTATCTCTGTGTTTTCCACTCTATGTGGGTAGAGATTTTCAAAGTAGATATTTGTGATCTTTTGAGTTGCCATGGGATCTGTGGTAATTTCCTTCTTTTCAGTCCTTATTGTGTGAATTTGGGTTTTTTCCTTTCTTTTTCTTTATAAGGTTAGCCAGAGATTTATCAATTTTGTTTATTCTCTCAGAAAAACAGCTTTTTGATCCATTAATCTTTTATATTTTTTTTAGTTTCAATTGCATTAATTTCTGCTCTGATCTTTACAATTTCCTCTCTTCTATGATCTTTGGGTTTAACTTGCTCTTGTTTTTCTAGAAGCTTGAGATGTAGTATTAGATTGTTTATTTGTGCTCATTCTGTTTTCTTGATATGACTATTTATATTTCCCTCTTAAGACCGCTTTCATTGTATCCCACAGATTACAGTATGTTGTTCTGTGTTTTCATTGAGTTGTAAGTATTGTTTTTGAAGAGTAGAATAATTTTATTGACAGAAAGCTTCTCTCTGAAGAGAGACAGAAGGCATTGCCAAGAGGGTTGCCCCAGACTCTGTCTTTTCCAGGGACTTTTATAGGGTAAAACCATGAGTTCAAGGTGGGGAAAGACTGGGAACTCACAAGATACATGGGCATGAGGTGGGACATAACTATAGTTAGCCAATAAAATCAACAGTTCATGTAAAACTGATTACATTAGGGCCAAATGGGAAAGCAAGACAGGTAGAAAGGGGGCATTCTTGGGGTTGTGTCCTTTACCCCACAAGGATAGGATAGCTGTTCCAGGGAAAGAGGTGACTAATTAGAATATCAATCCCCAGGATGTATGTGCATTTGTTTGATCCTTTGTCTTGAGATCTGGCTTGCAGCAAGAGGTGTCTCCTCCAAGGTCATCAGGCATGCCGGTCTTCTGTGCCAGCTTCTTTGAGGTCCTAGCCTTGTCTGACTGCCTATAATATTTCTAACTGGCTCAGCTGCCTATAACATTCCCCCCTCTGAAGAAGTAACCTGAACTTCTGTGAGAGGAAAGGGGCTATGACTGATTGCGAACTTCTTCAAGCTGAATAGGGTCGCAGTTATGGAATGGTAGTTAGAGGTACTTCTGCAGAGTTTCAGTCTAGAGGCCCTCGATAGATACCAGGCTTTTTTATCTTGGGTATGTGCACAGCTTTAAGTCTGGAGGAGACAAATCCAATGAAACA
>PVJX010046527.1:0-12239 GCA_004027295.1 Dolichotis patagonum | reverse complement strand
TTGCTGGACATTGGCACAGTTCTTTTTGTCCTTCTCCAACTCTGAGTTTCCTTCCAGGCCTCATACCTCAATAAAAACAGTCACCAGAAAAATGTCTTGCTTAAGTTGTAACTGAAATAACTTTCTCTTCACTCCTTCCTTTTTAGTGATGCCTAAAAGCCCAGCTCCCATCCTGGAGAGGCTTAATCCTGTGTAAATACTATACTATACTATAATCAGGTTACCAACTGATCAAAATGATGCTGAGACTCGTTTTTACAAATACAGTATATATTGTTGTTCATGTACAAAAGCTTAGAAAGTTTTTCATTAGTCAAAATAATCTGTCTTGTTCCCATAAATCATCAAAAGTTTAGAGATAATTGTAACTAAAGCTAATTGTAACTAAATTTTGACTTAGGTCAAAATGTCAGGCTCCATCAGTGAAGGAATCTAAGAGCCCATTGGGTTGCAATTGCTACCCCACGCCTACCCAAGATGCAAATGCATGGTGTCCATCAAGGGCCTTTAGATAGACCCTCTGTGGAGTATCTCTGACTGGATCAGCAGCTGTGACCCACGTCAGCCTGAAGAAGCTACATCAGTCATTGCCCATTGCTCCCTCATGGCAGTTTGGGGTACTTCTTTAGAGGGGGGAATGTTATAGGCAGCTGAGTTAGATAGAAATATTATAGGCAGTTAGTCAGATAGGGCTGGGTCCTCAAAGGAGCTTGCACAAAATGTAAGATGCCTTGCAGCTATGGGAGAGATAGGCACCTCTGCTGTGTGCCAGACCTTAAGACAAAAGATAAAACAAATACACCCATGTACTTCCTAGAGATAAACATCAGAGATTGATATTCTAAACAGGTATCAATCGGCTTTAGGAAGCCAGGAGGAGCCACTAACCCAACCTCCTACAAACAAGAAGAGCCCCTGTTCTGTATTCATGCCCTCTTGCTGTGTGACTTCCTTCCCAATTTGATCCCAATTTAATCAGTTTTACCTAAGCAGTTATACTTGTGATCTTAGGGGTTTACCATAGTTTTGTCCAACCTCATGCTCACCTTATGATTTCCCATTTCCCCCACCTTGGTCCTACCTTGTGTTGTGAATTTGCTTTATAAAATCCCTAGAAAAGGAAGGGTCCTTGGCAATCCATGTGGGACCCCTTCTGTCTCTCTCTTGGACAGAAACTTTCTTTCCCCCAGTCAATATATTCTACTATTAAAAAAATAAATAATGTCAACATTGTGATGTATTGCCATAAAGGTATACTCATGAATCCTGCTGTTGAAGACAGGCAACTGATACTCTTTGATTTTTCTAGTATGCGCTCTTACCTATAAGAAATTCTTTTATTGGTAGAATCAAAATTAAGTAGCTGCAGCTGTAGCTTGGAGTCTTTCCATCTGTTCCTGTGTGCCTTTCTTATGTGGCCCAGCCCAACATGGCTTTGTTCCTTAGACACTCATAAAATTATACACAATGGCTCAGAATGACAAAAGGATTTGGCCTTTTCACATATGCCATGATTTTAGTGATTCATTTATTTATGTGTGCATTTAACATGATTTTGCTTGGTGATTGGGGTAATATGAAGAAGAATTGAGGGTGGATCATAACTTAATAGGTTTTAGAACCTATGGAAGACATAAGATAGATTCATAAATAATAAAAATGCAAGGTGGAAGGCCAAAGAATCACCAAAAAATGACATAGAAAGGACATTTAGAATCAGGAGAGAGAACTTAGCTCTAGTTTAGAGAAACACAGAATTGCTATTTATGATTGTGCACGTGTGAAGTTTATCTGTATAGATTTGTATATGTAGTCACCATTTTATGGATATTTATTACAAACTAAGATGATAAACCAAACAATATAAAAAAATTCTGAAGGGTAGTGACTAAATACAACATACACTACACCAGTGATATTTTATAGATATACAATCATGCAAGTTTTTCCAATTTAGATTATCAGATGGGTTATTCTTTATATATATATGGTATGTGTGTATGTGTATTCAGGGGGTACTAGAAATTGAATGTAGGTCCTATTTTTTAATACTTTTTTTTTGTCTTTTTGTGATCCAGCCCGCGGATCAGTCCGTGGGTCTCACCTGGAGGAGGAACGGGGATGGGGGTCAGGGAAAGAGGAAAGAGAGATGGAGACAAGTTGAGCAGTTCCAATCAAGTCTCGTTTATTGAGAAAGTGAACATGGTTTATATAGGGTGAGGGCAGGAAATTGTCGTCATCAGGCAGAGATGTTGTGGAGAGACTGGATAGGTCGCAGTCATGTCCGGCCAGGCAGAGAGGATCATGGGTAATGTAGGCAGACGCACCAAATGCCCACAGGAGGGCGGGATGGGGCGGCAGCAGTGAGGCTATCACGCCGCTCCCTACATTTTTGAGACAGGGTCTCTCTACACAGATCAGATTGGCCTTGAGCTCACTTTGTATCCCAGGCTGATCTCCAACGCGCAGTGATCCTTCTGCCTCAGCCTCCCGAGTGCTGGGACTACAGGTGTGCACTACCATACCTGGCTCCCCAGCCCTTTTTTATTTTGAGATAGAATCTTACCCAGGCAGATCTGAAACTTGCAATCCTTTCTGACAATCCTAGAATGCTGGGATTCCAGGTATATGCACCCATGCCATCTAGAACATCTTTTAGTAACAGAAGTGACTTCTTTTTAATATACAAGAGGTGTCCAGGTGAGAGGTGTACTCAGCTTCAGGCCAAGTGGCCTCTGATTTGTTGGGAGCGGTGCTGTGCTTCTGTCCAGGGGATGCTAAATCCTGAGCAAAGGGTCCCTAACCTGGACTTGTGCTGGGGTGGAGAGCCCTGGGGACTGCACATGCGGGAGGGCTCTGTGTGGGGCTTTGTGCAGTTGTTGAAGCAAACATGTAGTTTGGAAGTATAAAATGGGTTGTAGAGATTTCTGAGGTATTTTAGATATTTGCAGAAAATTAATGCATTTTTCAAGGCATGACTTTTCAATACAGGGATAGATGTGTAAATATTTTTTATTGCTATGAACATGACATTTTATTACATGGTAGCACATGCTGTAACAAAACTTAAAGATGTGCAGACTTCCGTGAGATAGTGTCTCTCGCAGTGTGGCCAGCTGATTTGTAACCATGAAGTTGTTTTGGCATCAGACACCTCTCACCATTTAAACACAGGCAACAGCCACGAGAATGCAATGCACCAATTTAAATGGCCTGTAAGGTTTAAAACATCAACCACACTTGGAAACATTAAATTTGAGAGATTTACACAGATTCGGTGTATGCTTACCAGTGCCTGTTCTTTTTCAGCCAACGGCCCCCTTCTACACTGTTTGAGAATTCCAGACAGAAGCATCTGGAGACTTCCTCAAAGCCCCTTGAAAGTCCCAGGCTTTAGCAGAAGCAGGCCACGTGGCCTCCCCTACTCTGCCAGGGCTGCGGTTTTCCACTAAAAGTGGCACAGATGAAAAATCCTGTTTCAATGGAAATTAGTAGAAATTAAAAAAACAAAACGAAACAAAATTTGGTCAAACCAAAGAGAACACAAAAGCAGACCAAGAAAGGAAAAGACGAGTAGAATGAATTAGACTCACTGGGACACATTTCTCTCTCCTTACACCTCAGCTAACAGGCCTCCAGGCTCTGACCCATTCTACACTCTGTCAGAGAAGGTTTATGTACTTGTTTGTTTTTTAGTGTTATGTTTCCAAAGCACTGGAACACTTCTTTAGGCTATTTTCCAGGCCTTCTGACATCCCAGCTCTTGCCTGTATTTTATGCAGAATTTAAGCGTATTATGTATTTATTTATTTATGTATTTATTTATTTATTTATTTATTGAGACAGGGTCTCACTATGCAGTTCAGGCTGGCCTTGAGCTCACTTTGTAACCCAGGCTGGTTTTGAACTTGCAACCATCCTCCTGCCTCAGCCTTCTAAGTGCTGGAATTACAGGCATGCACCACTGCACTCTGCTTCTTAAGCACTTTCTTATTTCCCTCTCCCCATTTTTGCATCTGCCTGGAAGAGTCAAACAAGACCAAGTGTAGATTTTCCCCAGCGCCCACCATCATGTAGTGACGTCCCAATCTGTCCTCTTTCCAGATTGAAGGACACACTTTTATTCCCCAGGTAGGTGACTGTCTGATGGCTTTCGTGATTCATACCTCGTGTATCCTGTCCGGCAGAGGGAATTCCATTCCTGTCAGAGGCTGATTCATTTCTAGGCAGTGCAGCGCTGTTCTTGTCACACAAGAAGATATGACTATATGATAATAGGGTCATTAGATCACATTCAGTAGAAGATAATATTCAGGTCTGCACTGCTTCATAAACAGAGGGCACTTGAGTTAAAAGTGAGAGGGCAGGAAGGGAAAGAAATAGTCCAGCTCAGTTTTCTCTGTGAAGTTTCTAGTCCACCCAGCTAACAAGAGTGGCTAGTGGAGTCTCCTGGAAAGTAGCTTGGCTCCTGGTATAAACTAGAAACACCTGAACTTAAGTCCTGGCTCTATCTTGAAAGAGCATTAAGTACTGACCAAATTACTTCACATCTTGGACCTCAATTGTCACATCTGTGAGGCAGAGACGTTGTTTCTGCCTCTTGGCATCTTGTGAGGTTAGATGAGATCTTGTATGTCATGTTCTTAGCAGACTTTCAGACATGGAGTAAATATGCAGCATGACTTAGTTTTATAATTGATGACCTCACTTCCTTTATCACCGTTGGGATGGAAGGCCCCTCTCCAGGCGGTCCTGGGCCCGAGGCCAGGGAGATCAGGTCACTGAGCAGATGGCGGGGCATGGTGCTGTGCCACAGCGGAGGGCACCCTGCGCACCCACATGGGCTCCCCAGATTCTTGTCAGGGGGAGAATCAGTGCAGGGAAGCAAGCATCAGCATCTTCCCAGATGAACCAAGCCTTATGACTGTGATGTGAAGTATTCCGATTTGTTAAGCGTTGGGGATATATTCGAATGTTTACCTGTTCTGTTTTGTTTTTATTACTGTGCACACCCAGAATGAACCTGCCTTCTCAGACGCTGGCCATTAGTCTGTGAGTGCTCTGCTGGTCCTATCTTCCTGCTCAGTCTTGTGTGGAGGAGCTTGTCAGTCAGAGCCAGGTGTTAGGTCCCCAGTGACAAATAATTACGGGTCTGATTCTGGGACCATCTTGCCTTCTATTCGACTTTGCCTTGTTTGTTGTTGTTGTTCCAATCTTGTGCCTATTTGGGTCTGAAATTGAACACTTTATGTGAACGAAGCAGTGTTTTCCCATCACATCCTGCTAGAAATTCTGTAACAGCTCAGATTTCTTGGGTCTGTTGTACATTATTTCACTTCCTTTTCATAGGATTCCGTACCAACATCTGCAGTCAGTTAGGTAAGACGGACTCAGTAAACTTAAATAATTCTTTAAACCAACCCTGGGAAGTGAGAGTGGGAAGAATGGACAGAGAGAAGTAGGGGGGTGTCAAGGGACACCGTCTCTCGAAGCGGGAGTTAAATTGCACAAGGAGCCTTTTCCCCCTTGTCCCTCCTACCCCTGCCCCTGTAACAAAAGCATATAGATGGACTTTTCCTTAAAATGTTCAGATTACTCATTTGAAATATATTTATCATAAGTTAATAAAATTGTATTCAAACCTGTAAAGGCATTGATATTTATTTTAAAGAGAAAGATAAAGCTGCTTAGTTAACTTTTGTCCAGTCAATAGATACTGAGTAGTTATTTTTTGCAAAGCACAGTGTTTGACCCTCAAGGCCCTCAGGAAGCCTCCTCTTTATACAAAGATGAATCAGACAAAATTTCTGCTTTCAAGGGGCCAAAGGCACACAGGTGTGATAAACAAACACAGTTTCCACAAATTACTGTGTAAACCTTGTTTTGGATAGCTTGAATCATTTTTCATATCTTGAAGGGGGAATCTACTTTTATACATATTTTTGCAAAGTCAACAGTCAGTCTAACCAATCTATAATTTGTCTTTTGAGTGTTATGGATCTTTATGTACAGGTTTCATATATTTATTAAAACATTCCTTCAGGACTACTAAGTTACCAAAAAGGAAGACTTTACTCTGTATGGCACAAAATTCATAGATACAATATTAATGTGACTTTTATGTTTTTACTGTAGTACCCTTGAGAAACAGACATTGTTATAGTCTCATTTTCCAGAGGGAAATATGTAACAGGCCATTGTCTGAATCCAAAGTAAGTTGTTTAATGAGCAGGGTCAGACTCTAGAATTTAGGATTACTGTAAGTCTTTGTTTATTAGAGTGACTCAATTTAATTTGGGGCCGGATTTACAGAAGATAATGGAGAATGTACCAGTTACGTAGGATCAGGGCTGAAATGGGATTGGGTTATGAGCAGTACATGTGGTGTAGTTTTATAGGCTGGTCTCTTCAGCTTCTTAGTTGGATAGAGGAGATGACATTGCCAAGCCTGAAACCCTCAGTAAAAAGAAAGTAATGATAAATTAGATGAGAAAAATATTTAAATACATCTGAAATGTAGATTGAGTCTAAAACATTTTGCAGTGTGTTGAACTGGAAGGATTATACCATCTCATGCCTTTTTATTTTCTCATTAATTTACATTTTAAATATTAAACCAAGATTGGAGGAAATTTTAAGTTACAGTTATTGGTTAACTGAAAGGAAGTTTGAAATATAGTAACAATTTTCAAGAAGATGGTATAGATTAATATGAGAACTTTAAAAAATTCATGATGCATTTAAAAAAGAGAACTGAAGAAATTAATAGAAGCATTTATTTATTTTCTTAAAATTTTATTTAAAGAGAAAAAAAGTAAAACAAAAAAGGGTGAAAATGATACAGAATTTAAAAAAAACAGTAAGTAATCACTAGTTGATAAATTACATATTGTCCTCTTAGAAGGTTGTTCATGTTACAAAATTAAAGCATACAAAGTAGACATTCAAACAGTGAAGCTGCAAACAGTTCTGTTCAACTATCCAACAAAAACTTGGTAATACGGTTATCAATCCTACACACTTAAACATTATCCTGTAGAACACTTTCTTTTCCTCCTTTTGCTTTTTAAGTCCATTATCTGTTTAGTTATATCATGTTTAAGCTTGCTCAGTACCTTACTGATCTGTTTTGTTATTTACTTTTTAATCACCTTATATAATTCTGTTTTTTTTTTGAAGGTAGTATAAATACAACAGAACAAGACAGAACAAAGCCAATTGAGACAGTGCAGTGAATTTGATACAGAACCTCACAAGTTACCTGTATAACAGCAATAGATACCTTCGTATATCTCATTATCTTCACAATAGTTGTCTAGTTAATCAAGTATAGCAAAATCAAACCAAAGACAGAACATTATAAAATAAATCAAAAGAGAATATTGAGTAGAGCAAAACAAATAATCATAATGAAACAAAACTGAAAACAACCCCTGCTTTCAAAGAGAAGATAGAGGAGACCCCCATACTTGCTATGCTGCACACAGTCATCCCGCCAAGAGATGCCCAGACCTCCGTCCCCAGTTGCTAACGGGGGGGTGGTGGTGGTGGTGTTTGGGATGTTTCATTCCAAGCCCGTGCACCGGTAGGCTCAAGAGACACTACAGTGTCTCCTCCTGGCTCACACCGGAGAAAGGCGCTTACCAAGAGGGCAGGTGAATTGCTTCTTTGTGCAGGCTCCTGGGTTCCGCCATGGCCATCAATAGAAGCATTTAAACAAGGTAAAAGTTAATAAATACTATCATTGAGATTTTACCTAATTTTAAAATGTACCCCAGATTCCAGGTGCTGCTATGAATATTTGAAATTGAAGAATTTGAAAGGCAAATAAAAGCTCTTGCTCAGCTTGTTGGACCCACTCAAGTGAAGATAATGTAGATGCATTTGAAAAGTACATTATTTCAGGACCAGGCATGTGACTTAGTGGTAGAGCAGTTTCCTAGTGTGCAAAAAGTCCCTGAGTTCAATCCCTAGCACTGCAAACAAAACCAAAAAAACCAAACACTTCACACAGGAAACTTTAATGGGCTCTAATGTAGAAAATGACTAAATCTTGCAGCAGACATATGCAGTACATTAATGTATAGATGAGATTACAAGTAGTCCTAAAGATTACCAAGGACTACGTTCTCTAGTTGGTCTTGGAGAAGAAAATATGATTCTTCTCCCTCCCCCCCAAAAAATTGCTCACTAGAGACCCCCAGTTTCCCATGTATTAAAATCAAATATGAAACATAACAAAATTTCAACAGATTAACCAGGAAACAACTTACAGTGACTAAGTGTCGGCAGCAAAAGAGAACTGATTGGTCTATTTTTTTTTAGCTACTAACACTATCAGGTGCAGACTGTGAAACAACCATATATAAAGGATTTAAAGAAATAAAAAATGAAATCATAAATCCAAACAAGTAAAAAAGTCTGTAGAAAAAGACAGCAGATTTTAAAAAAACACGATATTTAGATATAAAAATATTGTTGAAAATAAGAACTCTAGTAATGGAGTAATACATCAAGAAATAATTAGTGAACTAGAAGATCAATTTGAAGGCATTCTTTTTTTTTTGGTTTTGGTTTTTAGAGATAGGGTCTCTCTGTGTAGCCCAGGCTGGCCTGCAACTCATAGTGATCCTCCTGTCTCAGCCTCCCAAGTTCTGGGATTTTAGGCATGTGCCACAATGCCCAGCTCTTGAAGGCATTCTGGGGAGTGTGGTATCAAGAGGCCAGAAGACATCATGAAAGAAAAGCTAAGCTGTATGGAGGGCAGAGTGGGAATTTCTCATGAATTCTCTTTGGGGACCCAGCATGAGAAGATAGATAAAAAGGAGAAAAGATTTGTAGTGCTAGTGATTAGCCTTTTTCTAGAACAGAAGCAAGACATGAGACTGGGACACAGAAAGTACTATGTAAAAGAAAGAAACCATAAAATGCAAATACAGACACACCAAAATGATGTGATGAATGTTCACAGCAACATTATTGGAAAAAACCTCAAAAACAACTATCACCAGTAGAATGGACAGATGAGTTTTGGTAGCTTAATACAAAGGAAAATTCTTGGGTACTTTTTTTTTTGGTACCAGGGATCGAACTCATGACCTAGCACTTGCCAGTCAGGTGCTTATGCCGCTGAGCTAAATCCTCAGCTCACAAAGGAAAATTCTGTGCGACTGAATAGTGAACAAATGATTGCTGCATGTGACAATCTGGGTGAAGTGTCACAGTGAAGGATGCTAGCCATGAAGAAATACACACTATATAATTCCATTTCTATAAATGTCACACACTGGCAAATCTCACCTCTGGGGTAATAGTCCTTCGCATGATTGAGGAGGCAATACAATGCATGTTTTTAAATGTGGATGATGGATACATTCATTTGTTCATTGTGTAGTAAGTAGTTTGTTAAGCTACATGTGTGAGATTTGTCACCTTTTTATTTATAAAGGATTTAAAGAAATAAAAGGTGAAATCATAAATCCAAACAAGTAAAAAAGTCTGTAGAAAAAGACAGATTTTTTTAAAAAAACATGACATTTAGATATAAAAAGTTTTATAACTTTTAACACTTTAAAAGTTAACAAATGTGCTCATCAAGATATATATTGTAGTGAAAGTGAGGAATAATGAAGACAAAGAGCAAAATCTTAAAAGTATAGTTTTAAAGGAGCAAATCCAGAGGAAAAGGAAAGGTTATCTACAGAGAAACAGTATTAAATGGGGGGGCAGACTTCACAGCAGCAATGATGGAAACAAGCTAGAAGACAGGAGAAGAATGTCTTCAGAGTCCTAAAAGAAATTAACTGATTGCTGGAATTACGTTCCCTCTGCATTTTAAAAATACAGCGGAATTACTAACAACAGATTTTAGAAAAGAAACTTTGGAAGGATGCATTTAAGGAAGAAAGGACTAAGATAAAAAAAACTAGTGAACAAATTGATAGGTCCATAAATCACAAAAAGTCTGCCTAAGTATAATCATTTATAACACAGAGTAACAGATCAAAACTAAAATAAAGGTAATAATAGGTTCTACATGAAGAAGATATAATCAGGATAAATGTTTCAAAGTGTTTTTTATAACTGTCTTAACTATTTTTATATACATATACACACATACATGTTTGTTCTTTCAGCTTCAAAGTGTTTTTAAATGACTGGTGAGACAGTGATTAAGCTAGTACTGTTTAGCAAAATATGCATAGGGAAAATTTAAGAGTAAGGCTAAAAAAAGGGAAGACAGCAGAATGTGTAATTTAGAAATCCCAACATATTCAGTACTTTTGTTTGGCTTTGGGGTGAGAAGGAGGTTAAGATAGAGAGGAACACAGAGATAGAGAGGAGCACAGAGGAGGTACACCAGCGACTGCATTCTAGTGTTAAAGGAGGGGAGGGTTCTCTGGGGTCATTATATTATGAAGCTTAGTAAAATACATGTGTGTGCAGTATGTGAGTGTCTTATTTGTGTTGTTAATATTTCTGCTATTAGCCTTGTGAGACATATATACATACGTGGGAATATATCCTCTCCTATTGTCTGATGTTATGCTCTAAATATGTCATAGCAGGGACATTCCATGTTGGGTGTTTCAGAAACTTCTGAGGTTCTCCAGCACCTTCTGATCTTGGAGGGCCATCTACTGGAGAATCACTTCGTATTCTAAATTCAGTTTGTGTGTTTTGCTTTTCCTTTTATGGCTTTTATTGTTTAACACTCAGTCTGATGCCAAGTTTATTTCTTGTTTATTTAAAGCTGGAAATAAAAGCAGCACATCTCTAGCACTTTAGTCATGTTCATGCGTGGAAACCGTTTTTGTGACCGCGTCTTTTGATTACGGTAGTAAGTGGTTCCCATGCACCAGTCGGAGTCCCTCCTTTCAGAAAGCTGTCTCTGGGGTGTGTTAGAGCCTTGCCTTCAGGAGGGAGAGCAGCAGAGACTGGCCCTCCGGCCCTCAGAAGCTGTGGCATTTTTTGTGATAATTTCCACTTTTTCACACACACACATTTGTTTACTTTAGATTTAGTTTAAGACTTAAGACACATAAAAATGGCTGACCAGGGAGATTCCTCATGTGAAACTAATGGTAACAAATGAGGATTCAGAGTCATCCCTCCAGTTCCAGGCAGGCGGAGGCTCCGGTGAGATGCTCCGCTGTGGATTCGGGCAGGATGGGACACGTTAGGGAACGCACATGGCTGTGTTGACCCCCCTGTTGGGACCACGCATTCTCAGGGGCTCTTCCCCCTGTGACCAGTGACAGCCCCGAGATGCTAACTACCTTACCTGTCTGTCCTCTGGAGCGTGGGAGGGGCCTAGCTGTGAAACTGCAGTGGTGAGCAGAAACACCAAAACGACACCAGGATTGGGAGGCAGATTTATTTACGTCCACGGCACTGATCGGGATCATTCCCAGAGTATCAGGCCCTGATCTCTGGTGGTCTAGGGCTCAGTGGAATAAGCAAGCAGGAAGTACCGAGGCCGAGTGGCTTGTCAGTTGGGGATTGGTTTAGGTGTGCCTCACAGTGACCAGCCGTTTCTACAAGACAGGAGCATTCCCAGGGCGACTAAGAAGCTGAAGTTTACTCACTGGGGCGGGGGTGCATTTTCTGCTGCAAAGCAACAGGTGAGCTTGGCAGCAACCTAGTCATGAGCAAAAAGAAAACTTGTTTTTGGAACCTTGGGCAGAAATGTTTGTGATGAATAAAGAAAACAGTTCTGATGTTGAGAGGCAAAGATTCTGGGTTTGAACAAACTCAGAATCTACTGTGATTCTGTCTGAGTGCCCGAGGAGTGATACTTGGTAAGCGAAGTGCCCTGTGAGTAAAATGCAGGTGTGAACTCGCTTGCTCTGGACGGCGGTTGTAGCAGCCGTGGAAGTGCAGTGCTGCTGTGGGTCAAAGGGCAGCTCTTAGGAGATTTTGCCAGGGAGCGTCCAGACCGATGATTGGCTTAGAGAGGCTACTGTCTACACCGAGTTTCCTCCCTGCCACTAGCAACAGGACATTCTCAGGGTGAGCTCTGGGCATTAGCACGTCACATCATCAGGCAGGTCCTAGCCGTGTGGCAGCGTTACCTGATGTTGGTGTTTGACGGTTTGCAGTTCTCGTTTCAATTGGCCTCAAGCACAGCAGGCTGACTTGGAGCCGTGTCCAGTCCCCGCTGCACGCTGAGCTGTGCTCACGGATGCCTAAGTCATGTTTTGCGCTCTTGCTGGGAGCTGAAATTCCTAACGGTGCAC
>PVJX010046526.1:0-12257 GCA_004027295.1 Dolichotis patagonum | reverse complement strand
GGAAGTGTCAAGTCACCCTCTCCCCTCGTCTCATCTGATGGTGTCCACTGGTCACATGGTTCAATGCCCATATCCCTTGGCCCTTTAGCATCTTCCTCTTTCCCCTAACATCTCACACAGTAGAGCCCATGGTCCTGCAGATTACCCCAACCCCTGCGCACACAGGCACACTGGTGCACACACAGAACTTGCTGGCCTCCCCACACCCCCCACCGCCTGTCCCTTCAGCTTACTTGGTGGCGTAGCCCATGCTGAGCATGCGGTTGGTGAGGTGCCGGTCGTCCCCAAAGGTGCAGTGGGTGCCCAGGAACTTCTGGTTGTACCAGGCCTCCAGGAACTGCTGCAGGAGGTTGTTCCTGTACAGGCCTGGGTGGGGGCCGGGGGTAACAGAGCATCAGCCTCTGTGGTCCCAAGGCAGGGCCACCCCAGCCCCATCTTCACCTCCAAGCGCCTTCACCCCCTTCACACCCTCCACTCAGTCTCAGTTTCACCTCCTGCTACAGCTCCAGTCCGTTGTGTGCTCAACCCCACGGCAAGGTGCGGCTCAAGAGACCGCACCCACCTGACTGGAGAGCTGTCCTCTCTTGGCCCAGTGCCTGAGCCTTCCCAGCCCCAGCCCAAACCCACCTCTGACGTCAAGCTGGGCCTGACCTGGTCGCTGACAGCAGGCCTCTCCCATTCCCTTCCCCAGCTCAGCCCCAATGTCTACGTCCCTTTCCAACCTGTGGCCCACCCCACCCGGTACCCATGCCGACACCTAATCCTATCCCATCCTGAGTGCACCCCCTAGCCCCAAACACAGCCTCAGCCTGTTGGGCTTCTCTCTACCATGCCACCCAAGCCCCACACAGGCTCACCCAGGGGACCGCTGATGCAGGACACGCAGTGGAAGTAGCTCTGACAGGCTCGCTCCACATTGAAGGCAACCCAGTACCGCAGGCTGCTCAGGAAGCTGACCCAGGAGTCCAGAGGGTTAAGGATCCGAACATCTCCCCCAACTGCCCCGACTCGGGGGTCCTCATCCAGCACCCGCACCAGCTCCAGCAGCGCCATGGGGTCCAGCCTTGTGTCTGAGTCACAGACCTGGCGGGAGAGGGGCCAGGATCAGTCCCAGAACCGACTCAGGGCTGCTGCTTGGAAGGAAGACACTCTCCCCCCAGGGTGGGGGCAGGGCAGCTGGGGCACCCTGCAAACCACCTACGTATAACTCTGAAATGTTTAATCATTTTCAGCATTGGATTACTTCCTAAGATGAATCACCAGACCCATGCTCCTGCATAGTACCCATCTCTTGTGTGGGCAGTGTTGCTTCTGACTGACAGATTTGGTAACGGCGATGGACAACGATGCTGCTAACTATATTACATTATATGGAAGTGGCGAATGAGTTTTCCAATATAACTAAGGCCCCCAAATATGTTAGGCAAGCTACCATGAAGCTTCTACGGCCTCAAGAAATAGTCTGTCAACAAACACAGGAGGCTGGGAGAGCACCTCAGCTCCTGGTAAGACCCAGAGCAGGCTGCCACTTGAGGGCAGCCGGGTGACAGCCTGGTGACACCCTGATCAGACTGCCAATCTGTGCTCTGACTCCTGACTCACAGAAACTATGACACAATAAATCGTAGTGGCAACCAAGCGCCACTCGTGTTGTTTCTGGCCGCCAAACTTATCATCATCTGTTTTGCAGCCATAAAAATCTAATGTCGTCTATTAGTGACTAAACCTCTACGCGGAATGGCCGAAGGAGTGACTAAGTAAACAAACAAATCTCTACACTGAGTACATGGATGGATACACAGACGCTCAACAGTAAAGAAAGAGAGAAAGGGAAACGGATGGATCTTTGTATTTAATGGTTTAAGTGCATGAATGCATAAAGGAGTGACCGGTTTCATCCCCAATGGAGAGAATGGTGATGGATGAATGAATGAGTGAAGGAAAGAACCTCTACACCTTATGAATGAAGACAGGAAGGCGGCACGTGATACTGACTGGATGGGGAAACTCATGGATGAGTCTTTCCATGACCTGAATGGACAGATGAATGGATGACTGCATCAAGGAAGCAAAAGGTTGAAAAAAGGAGGAACTGGTGACTCTAATGGCTCAGATCAATGAATGAATGGTCTCCAGGTTGCCATATTGGACAGATGCCTAGATCGGTGCGCGAATGAGCGCCTCTCCCTGGAAGGATGGGTGAGTGAGGATGGAAGGAAGGAGTCGCTGAGCTGAGTACACTGATGACCTCGCTGCTGAGTGGGGGGACAGGTGCACGCGCGAATGAGTGAAGCCTCTCCACGAGGGATGAACGGATAAAGGAAGGAAGAAGCAAAGAAGGAAGGGAGCAGGAAGGGCCTCTTTCAGTCTCTACACTGCACACTGGACCTTCGCCCAAAGGTCCAGAGGCCAGTGTGGAACCCGCAAGGAGGGACGGACCCCCGGACCCCCCGCCCCGGGAACCGGGTGTCAGCCCTCGTACGGCTCACCTGCACGTAATCCACCGAGTCGCCCAGCGCCTTGAAGGCCGTGTACATGACCTCGCGCTTGCCGCCCCAGCGCTGCGCCACGCACACGCACCTGCGAGTCCTCACCAGCGCCTCCACCGCCAGGCGCCCCGGGTCTTCGGCCTCCACCTCCCGGTAGGCCCCAGCGCCCACCGCGCCCGCCGCGGGCTCCCAGGGCTGGTGGTAGTTGCCGTCCCACACGTAGGTGGCGGGGTCTTCCTCGGCAAAGACCTCGCGGAACATGTCGACCATGTAGAGGTCCTCGGCGCGGTTGCCGTCCACCACCATGAGCACGCGCAACCGCGCGCGCGGGTAGAGCAGGGCGCGCGCCGACGTCAGGCACTGGCGCAGGTAGGCGGGGTCCTCCTGGTAGGCGGAGATGGTGAGCGCCACGCTGCGCGCCGTGGAGGCGTCCGGGGGCCCCCGCTTGGCCGCGCGTCGCGCCGCCGCCGCCACCCTGCGGTGCTCCAGGTAGGCGAAGAGGCTCTGCGCCACTAGGTGCGCGGAGAGGAAGGCGCCGTACAGGCCGAAGGCCAGGAGGCTGTGGCGATCGGAGGCCAGCGGCACCCCGGCCGCGTAGGCCCAGGTGATGAGGCACAGGATGAGCAGCGCGAAGGCGATGGTGAGCACCCGTCGGGCCAAGCTGGAGCAGCGGCGCGCAGTGCGGCTGGGTTTGGGCACGTCCTGCGGGCGTGGAGAGGGCAAAGGCAGGGATGAGCCCCGGGCCTCCTCTGGGGAGACGTCCAGGCTGGAGGGGAGGCCTTCCAGCTTTGTACCGAAGATTTCCCCAGGCACTAGAAGGGCATTTTCATTAGTGCGGGTAACCCTAGCAAGCAGGTGTCTGTCGAGGGTGGAAGCCGGATTTTATCCGTCTGGATGTCGAGTTATTTTTCACATTTTAAACATCTCCGAAATCTGCTAGCTTTATGCGCAGTGGAGGGTGTCTGGATCTCCTCTGTCCATCTCAGTGACACATGAAGTCAAGATTCATTGTACAGCCCAGGATTTCCTGGGGGTGAGACCGCGATAACAACAGCAGGGACCGAAAGGATAACACAAAATGGCACGTACTGGGGCTTTCCTAAGCCTTATCATGTGCATGGATTTGTTTTCATCTTCACACCAGCCTGGGGCAAGAACTATCATCCCATTGTACCTAGGGGGAAACTGCGTCACACTGACAAGTACACCCTGCCCAAGGCCAGAGTTGGTAAACATAGGCCCGGGTCCCTGCACCACAGCTTGTCTTTGCCTCGGGAGAGCCCTGGGAGCCAGGGCGTTTGCAGCCACCATACAGATGGTAAAACTGAGGATGAATCAGCCAGGAGGTATGGCCTGCGCCTGGTGAGCGGCCATAGGTGACACAGTCGTCTCTCTGCCTGCCCCGGGTCTGGTTCTCCTTCCCCACTGTGCCGCTCTTGAGCAGAGCCCAGTGCAGGTGAGCGCTGCTGGACCAGGGCGAGGGTGCCCATTTCATTTGTGAAATAGGTACTTAGCACCTTCTTCCACGGCTCACATAGGATCTACTCTGCCTCCACCCTACCCGATAGGCACTGTTGCTTCTTTCTGTTCCCAGTGAGGAAACCGAGGCCCAGGGAGGCGAATTCTTTCGCCCGAGGTCATGCAGGTAGAAAGGAGCTGGGCCTCTGACTCGGGCAGTGCCGCCCTCTCCTTGTGCCACAGACCCGGCCTCCCAGGCTGAGTTAGTGGCCACATCAGTGTCCCGGCCGTGGCAGGGTACTAGGCCCTGGAAATGCAATCCGTACCAAATGTTTTTTCTTTTTTTAAATTCCATTTAATTATAATTATTTAAAAACTTAAAAATACATGCTGTAGTTATTAGAAAGTGTTTACTGTACATATGTAAGTCAGTGAAGCCTGTATTTCTCAGCCATCAATTTTGCAAAACCTAAGTCCATGTTAAACATTTCCCATGCAGATGTAGGATCTTTTCTCAACCATAAGAAATACTGTGGATACACATTGGACTTTGAAGCCGGAGTCCCCGAGAAAGAATATAATATCTCATTAATAGTTTGTGTAGATTATGTATTGAAATGACCATATTTTATAAATAGTAAAGGTTAGAACATTAAGGTCCACAACAGCCTGCAAGCTTACAGCTTTTCATATTTCTTATGGTTGAGAAAAACCTGAAGGACAATAATAGTTTGTGATGCATGAAAATTACATGAAATTCAAATTTTACTGACTTTAAACCAAATTTTATTGGCACATGACTGCTCTCCTCTCTCGCTATATATTGTCTACTACATCAAAGTAAAGAGAGATCAGAGACCATAAAACCCCAAATTCTCAACATATTTATTTTTTGGAGTTTCGCAGAGAACGTTTTCAGATTCCCCATACATTGGGTTAAGTAACAAATTAAAATTAAAATTGGCTTCAGTTTTTCAAATTTGAAAATCATATTTGTAGCCCATGTTACGCCTCTATAGGACAGAGGTGAGGTAGAGTTTTACGATTTAGTTTTAAAGAGAGGGTCTTCCTATGTTGTGCATGCTGACCTCAAACTTACAGTCCTCCTGCCTCAGCTTCCTGAGTAGCCTAGCCTACAGACCTGGGATATCCAGTCTGAGGTACAGAAATTAATGGCTCAATAACAATTATTCTTTTACATTTTGTCTTTTTGATACTGGGAATTGAACTCACGACCTCGAGTTTTCCAGAAAGGAGCTTACACTGTTCTTTCTTTTAGAATCCTATTTTTCTGTCCTTTTATCTCAGACCTGGCCCTTGCCAAGTTGATGGTGGTGGCCAGATTCATACCGATGGACCCACAGGCACACAGATGTGCTGACACGTGACAGGGACACACAGACTAAAATCACGCCTGTTCTACTAGACAGCCACAGATACCTCGCAAGAGAGCACGGAGACCCTGGCAGGTGCCAGCATCAGCCATGCAGGTGACCCTGATCACGCACGCCACGCACATAGACGCACACCCTGCGTCAGGAAAGAGGGATACGGTTAAGAGATGCCCACAGGGAACAGACTCACGGTCACCCACCTGGGCATGTGGGACAAAGGCGAGGATGCGGAGGGTTCAGGAGAAGCAATAGTTAATGTTTCAGATGAGATGGGACCATGTGAAATCGCCGCTTTTATAGCTAAGGAGCAGCTGCTCATGGCCGATTTCATTGGGTTCAACTAAATATTTTGTTGTACCTGAAAAGCCCCAACCCAACTCACGCTTTCTTTCTGCTTGTTTAGTCTCTTGCTCTGTCTCTGTGTCTTAGGGCACATGGACAGACAGACAGACAGACAGAGAGTTAGAGCAAGATAAACATGCACAGAAACACAGCCTTGTCACAGCTCACATACGTGTGCATGTGTGGCCGCCTACAACACGGCAGTGACAGACGGGAGTCCCACGCTCAGCCCCACGTGCTCCTCGGCCCGCACACACCCACCTCTGTCCCGCATGCTGCACCGGTGCGGGTGCCCTGCACACGCGGCCACACACACACCTGTGTCATCCTGTGTCCGGCGGTCGCTACTCTCTGGTGCGCTGCAGTCTGTGGCCGGACAGCTGCAGGAGGGTCATTTGAAGACTGGGGGGCGGAGGAGGGCTGACGTCAGGAGAAGCAGGCTGGGGCCGTGAGGTCACACGGCCCGGCAGGCAGCTCCACCCGCTTCCCGCCAGTGCCCCAGCCCCTGCCAGACTCCGGCCTGCTCTGTGCTCCCCTCAGCCCTCCTTCCCTGAGTGTCTCTCTCTCTCTCTCTCTCTCTCTCTCTCTCTCTCCTTCTGTCTTGCATGTGAGGAGCTCCCCCTTCTCTATCATTCCTGTGGCTCTTTCCATCCTTCTTCCTCCCAATTCTGTATTTCCCAGCTGTCTCTCCTCATCTGTCTCCTTTTGCCCATCCTCTCTCCCTGTCCTCCCATCCCTCCTTACTTCTCTGTCTTCCTTGTCTCCATCACCATCTCATCCCTCCATCCCCATTTCTCCTCCCCTCCCCCTTCCTTCTTCCCTTCCCCAGCCACCCCAACACTGCCCCTTCCCCAGGTCCCACCCTTGCTCCTGCAGCATCCTCTCAGGGAAGCTCAAACATGTGCATGTCTGTGGGTGTGACTGCGTATGCCCTGGCTTGGGAGGCAGGACGTCCTGGAACGAGCGCCCTGAGAGAATGTCTGCCTGATGGATGAGTGCGTGTGCACGCACATGTGTATATGTGTGCACACGTGCTTGCATTAATTGTCTGCACGTGTGTGTGCCAGTGTTTGGAGCACAGGGCTGGAATTTACCTCTCTCGGGACTCAAGGGCAAATTTCAGGTTGTTCATCACAGCTGCCTGGGCTGTCAGGGAAACTGTGTCAGAGCAAGAGTAGAAAAGAGATCCGAACTCCCAGCCTTGCCTTGCCTTGCCTTGCCTTGCCTTGCCTTGCCTTTCCTTGCCTTGCCTTTCCTTTCCTTTCCTTTCGC
Organism: Dolichotis patagonum; assembly: GCA_004027295.1. NCBI lineage: Eukaryota > Metazoa > Chordata > Mammalia > Rodentia > Caviidae > Dolichotis > Dolichotis patagonum. The sequence goes on along the minus strand of PVJX010046526.1, from coordinate 5,302 downwards.
CTGCTTGCTCCATCTCTCCCAGCCTGCCCTGGACCTCTCCCCTGCCAGAGTCTTCACCCCTGGGTTTCCCCGGGCGAGTCAGGGTGTGGGTGCTGGGTCAGGGCTTTGCCATGGCCTGACTGACCATCAGTGGGAGCCAGGGTGCCACCCACCCGCCCGAGCTCCTCAAGGCTGCAAGACTCACTATAAATATTAATATCACAGGTGTCATGTCATTCTTCCTATGATGTTTTAAAAATGTCTGTCGATTACTTGCCCAGTGCTCTGCAGACTGAAAGTGTAGGTGACATCTGACTTTTGCCAGCAGCTGCCTTGGGTTCTCCCTGCGTCGGCTCAGTCTCTGGCATCTGGCCCTGGCTCCCCGACCCCCCTCCATCCATCCCCGTACTGGGTCTGTCTCAGTGTGCTCCTGTGCACCTCTCTTTCTCCCCCATCTCTGTTTCCACACTCCTGCCCCTATCCCTCTGCCCAGCCACTGCTCCTCTATGTGTGTCTTGCCCTCTCGGTTTCTGACTCTTGCTCTCCTGGGCCTCCTAATTCTGTGATTGTCTTTCTGAGTGTCTTTCCCTGAATTTTCCATCCTTTGTCTATGTGTGTGTGTATCTGTCTGACTGTCTGTCTGTCTCTGTCTGTGTATCTACTTATCTCTCTGTCCATCTCTTTCTCTTTCTCCATCCTCAGTCTCTGGCCATTCCCACCTCTTTCTGAGGCTTTATCTCTGTAGGAAATTTTCTGTGTCTCTCTGACTCACTCTGTCTCTTACTTTTCTCTCTGACTTTCTCTGTCCATTTTGCTTTCACCTGCTTGCTCCTTCTCTCCCAGCCTGTCCTGGACCTCTCCCCTGCCAGAGTCTTCACCCCTGGGTTTCCCCGGGCGAGTCAGGGTGTGGGTGCTGGGTCAGGGCTTTTCCAGGGCCTGACCATCAGTGGGAGCCAGGGTGCTGCCCACCCGCCCGAGGAGATCAGGCTGTGTCTGACACTGTTGCTGGGGGCCCAGGCTGCCTGGTGTCAAGATGATGGATCCTCCGATGGAGTCCAGCCTGGAACAGGGAGAGGAGATTCCCTGTGTTGTGGGAGGAGGCAGCACAGGCCCCTCCCAGAAGCCAAGCATTTGACTGTCAGGCTTCCACCCTGCCCTGCCTGGGTGGGGCAGCTGTATAAAACCAGATGTTTCTAAAACAAGAGACAGTGAACTGACGTGAAAGAGAGACAGAGACAGAGACAGAGACAGACCAGGAAATTCCCCAAGAAGTTTCATCTTCTAAGTCCCAGGAGTCCAGGCCCCTAGCCCTCCCCTCTCAGACCCAGGGGTCCAGGCCCAGCCTTCTCCCTCAGACCAGGCACCCTGTCTCCCAGGATTCTTCAGGAGGAGCTGACCAAAGCCGAAAGTAGCTAACCAAGAGCCGGAAACCAGGATGAAGGTGGGGTAGAAGGCAAGGCTTCCAGCACTCTGTGCTAGCAGCCATCTCATCCAGAACCTGTCCCTCCAATGGTGACTGAGTTTTGGTGCTGGCTTGAGCTTTAGTGGCCTTTCCAAGATACTGAGCATCACAGAAAATGTCAGGTGTGGTTTGTGAAACAGGACAGATGTGCCAAAGTTTGGAGGACATAAGGCAAAAAATGGAGGAGAGATTGAGGAAAAAACATTTATCTACTGCATGGACATCTGCAGGCCTGCTGGAGGGAGGGGCTCTGGGCTGGGCGATGCCCGGGCACAGAGAGATGACTCAGTGGGAGGCCCTGTCCTTGTGGAGGTGCCAATCTGGTGGAGGGGACAGCTGTGTAAACAGAGAACCACACACCAGTGCAGGAATCCTTGACCCAGCCTGGGAGTCAGAGAGGGGTTCCTAGAGGAGGTGATCCTGATGGAGGAGTTAGCCATGGCGAAGATGGAGGTGGAAGGTGGAACAGGAAAGGGAAATCCAAGACAGGAGCTGGGGTGGCCAGCCCACAAAGCATAAGCGATCAATATTGAGGAAGCAGACAGGATGCTACCAGAAGGTGGAAATGGGGTGTGTAGCAAGGCCAGGCAGGGTTTTATAAAATTTGACAAGCAAAACCGTATATGTATTTCTTCTTTGCAAAAGGATGCTGTGATACAGGTACACATTCTAGAATGGCAAATTGAGCTGCATGTGTGTAACATGCAGGGTATTGCATGCCAGCCTCAGAGGCTGGGCCTTGGTTGTATGGTCTCAGGGAGCTTCAGGAGGGATGTGGGCTGGGGAGGAGCAGTGTCCATGCTAGTCCCATGCAAGAGACAAACTGGGCAGAGACACCAGGGCTTCTTGGCCATGGTGACTCAGCGATGGGTGAGGTCATGTCAGAGAAGCAGAGTGTTCTTGGGGCTGCTCAGGGCCCCGAGGCTGAGTGTGGATGGGTGTAGAAGCTGTGGGATGGTGGGGGCTGGAGAAGACCCTGAGGGTCGCCTAGCCTGAAGACCTGGGTGCACAGGCTTTGGCCAGCAACTCGCCGCGCCTTTTCTCTGAGCCGGCCCAGGCTAGCTTTGCACCTGTCCTGACCCCGTGTCTGGAAGTACAGGTCTGGATGGTTACCATAGGCTGCTAGCCAAGGTTTTATCTTCTGTTCACCATGGTCCAAAAATGCTAAAAGGAAAATACCAGAAACAAACAACACTGCAGTTTTAAATTGTGTGCTGTGCTAAGTACTGCGATGAGACCTCATGCCCTTTCTGTCCTGCTGGGCTGTGACTCTTTCTTTGGTCCAGTGTGTCCATTCCCCATGTGCTGCCTGCACACTGGTCAGTGGACGTCTAGGTTATCAGGCCAACTATTGGTGCATCACAGCACTTGGGTTCTGGTGACCCTTATTTCACTTCAAAATGGCCCCAGTCACCTCTTGGCCTTTTGGCTAAGATCAAATATAAAAGTAACCTCAGAGCTTAAGAGTCATGTTTCTGACAATTCAGAGTACGTCTAAGAGACCCTGAAAATCACTCCCTTTAAGTGACAATTCTTGATCATCTGTACAGTTCAGGATTATCCAATAATTTCAGGCATCCACTCTGAGTCTTGCCAAGTATCTCCTGTAAATAAGGGGGGACCGCTGTACTTGTTTCCTGGAGAACTAGGGAGGGTGAGAGGACCCCAGAGAGAAACTTGAAGAAGTCTGCATTTTATTAAGTGCTTGAATCCAGGTAGATATTTTATTTGCTTGGTATCCTGGAGTAGGAAGGCAGCCCTTTGAGAGAATCCAGATACTAAGAAACTGGAGAGAGGGAGGTGACACAGAGGGAGAGGAAGGTTTGTTTATCTGATCACCTGTCTAATGTGGAAACCTGCCCACCCCTAGATTCCCGAATGCCTCAACCCTCTTCTGTGTTCCTTTTCCCCCACAGCATTGACTAGCTTCCTACACAATATATGGACTTTCTCATTTAGTACTTTGTTTTGTTTGGATTTTTTTTGAGCCAGGGTCTCTCTAAATACATAGCTCTAGCTGGCCTTCAATTCCCTGTGTAACTGAAGCTGGCCTTGAATTCTCAGTGATTTTTCCTGCCTCAGCTTCCGGAATACTGGCATTACGGGCATGCACCACCACCCCTGGCTTGCTCATTTAGGATCTTGGGTTTCATGTAAAGTGTGTCTCCCTTGCTAGAACCAAGCTCTACACAGGCTCAGTAAATAGGTGTCCTTTGAAGCAGTAATATCAAGACAGAGCATCAAAATGGGGATGGGAAAGGGGGAAAAAAAGAAGAGGAGAAAAGAGGAGGGCTGCTGTTTCTGCATTTCTGACTCTTGCCCTCCTTATTCTGTGACTCTCACTCTGAAGATCTCATCCTGTGTGTGCTGTGTGTGTGTTCTTACACGCGTGTGTCTTATTGATCTGGCTGTCTCTATCCTCCCTCCGTCTCCTCTGCATCCCTGTCTCTCCTTCTGAGCTGTCTCTTGTATGTGTTCCTTTCTGCCCTCTGACTGTCTCTGTCCTTCACTGTTTCTATTTTTGAACTTCTGTCTGCTGTCTTCCCATTGCCCCATCCCTTCCTGACTGCCCTGGGCCATCTGCCTGGCAGGCCCAAGGCCTCACACCCTGGGTTTCCCCAGGCAGGCAGGGCAAGAGGAGAGAGCAGGAGGGTGGGGAGGCAAGATGATAGAGGGAGGAGGGTAGAAGAAGATAAATAGGAGGGAGAGACCTCACAGCAGGCATGCCCCCCACCCCAGGTCTGCCGTGCCACTGAGTGGCCAATACAGAAAGACAGGGCTCGAAGGGAGCTCATGGGAGCTTAGTCAGGAATCTCTGGGATCTGTGAACAGGCGGCGGCCTCTGGACTTCCAGGAACACAGAGGGCTGGACTCTTGTGGAGCGAAGCCAGGCCGGAGTCAGACTAGGCTGCTCCTCCCACGCACTGCACTCTGGGAAACACCTAGAGCTCCAGGATTCCTAGGAAACCCTGGGAGGGAGGGAAGCCAGGGGGTTGAAAAGGAGAAGAAATCACAAAGCAGAGGGATGTATGACCATGAGCCAACCACACCTCCCTGTTTCCACTACTTCTGTCCTCTTCTCTGGAGGAGACGGGCAGAGCTGGTGAGAGAAGAAGGGAGGGGGCTTCCTTCTGCGGCAGCTGATCACCCCCTTCCTGGACAGCAGAGGGGAATCTGCTTTCTCGGGAAGGAAAGGAGTGCTGAGTAGTTTCCGGTTCTGAGGGATGGGGAGGGGCGTAGCAGAGCCAGGTAATAGAAATCAGGTGTTGAGGATTAGGTTTCTGCCTACTGAGCAGGTCACAGTGGGGAGTGGGGGCTTGGGTGCAGACCCCCGGGTCTGAGGGAGGAGGCTGGGCCTGGCTGTCTCCGTTAAACAGGACATCTGGGCTCTAGACTCTTGGGTCCACCACCTCTGATCTCCGATGGAGAATTCTCCTTCACCTAGGTTTCTGTTTCACACTTGGGTTAAGCTGTTTTCCCTCATCTCCAAATTCCCACTGCCCACCCGTGTCCTAGTGCCACCCCCAAGCAACCAGGATGTAAGAGCCTCCACAGGGAATACAACACAGAATGTGATCCTAAAGTAAATGGAGCTTGGCCAGCAGGGGGCAGGGGGCAGTCACCAGGGAGGAGGGACTTGGAAAGGGAATCCCGGTGTGGGGTGGTGCACCTGTGGCTATTGGGGGGTGCTGGAGAAGAGAGGTGCTTGAACGTGTGGGCTCGAAGATAGCTTGGGCAACATAGGCGAACTCTGGGACAGAGAGAGAGAGAGAGAGAGAGAGAAAGTGGAGAAGAGAGAGACAGAGACAGTGGGGAAGAGGGAGAGAGAGGGAGAAAGTGGGGAAGAGAGAGTGGGGAAGA
>PVJX010046525.1:0-12258 GCA_004027295.1 Dolichotis patagonum | reverse complement strand
TTGGGAAGAAGTGAATGGCAAGGCATATGATTAAATTCTGTTTGATATTCTTGTTACATTTTAAGAAGAAAGATATGGCACAAAACTCAACTGGGACAGTCTTGTAGACTCTAATAACATCAGCCAGTCTGTTTCTATCACATTAATGGTGGTAAGTGTACATGTTTTACTCTATCACCATTATATACATAATATGTATATATCTTATTCTTTATGTATATGTTATATACCATCCAACAGATACAAAAATGAGGACAACATATATGTGTGTGGCATTTTTCTGTGGATAAGAGTTAATAGAAAACTAGGCACAAGTTTTGCCTTCTGGCAACTCATAATGAAAGAAGAATATAAGATGAGCAAAAGTATTCACAAAATATGAGTCCAAAGGACCTAAATGTCATTAGAGAGGTATAGACGTTCTGCTGTACTTATAAAGAGCTGAATGGGAATGTTTTAAGATCAGAGGAAATAGGACCATTTCGTAAGGAATGTTTTACTTGAGCAATAGACCCTAGGTATGTATGATTGGGCTTTGGTCATGTTGGTGATAAGAGAAAAAAAAAGACAGAAAGGACAAACATATCCGCATTGCTTCTAGATAGAGGGGACAAGATGTTGTTCTGGAGATACCTGAGCCTTTAAAACAGTAGTAGTAGAAGTCAGTATTAAGTTCCATGCTACCTCTATCAGACAGAATTACTTACACACTTCTGTTGTTTCTACCACATCTTTGGAAAGATATTTCCTGTGGTGCTATAAGGGAAACATGTAGAAATAAAACACATACTTCCTTGTTATGATGGGAAAGATGAAGAAATGCACAGTGGGAAAAACTACTGTGACAACAGTTTCCTGACAAAACAGAAAAGTTCAAGTATTTAAGAAAATATTTTATAGTAATTCATTTAGGGGATAATAAACCCTGACCCCAAAGCATTGCTATAAATAAGGTGAAGAATACAAGGACTTTAAGACACAGATTCTATTTTGACTCTATTCAGTGTGAGAGAAAAAAAAATTATTGAGTGTATCTACCAAGCAGTGCATGATTCATACTACAAAGTTCTGTTATAGAAGAGTAGCAATTCAGATCAATTCTAGTAGATTTCATCAAGGAATGCTCTGCAAGAGACAACACCTAAAACTTCCTGGAATAATAAACAGCACTGTGGTAGATCAAGGCAAATGTCCATTTGGACTGGGAAGAAGGCAAATTGCCAGGGAATAGATTCAAACAAAAAGAAGAATGTGGGAAAAAGAATGATGTAGGAAAGTCAAGACATTTACAGGGACTGTACATGACAGTTTCCCCCAAGATACAAACTTAACAGTGGCCATGGAGAATATAAGATTATGTAAAATGCTTTCTGGCTTTGCAGCCTTCAGAGGGTATAGAGAAACAATTAGTAAAGTGACACATGTGTTGCAGAAGTGTTAACACAGAAAGCCATGTTTGTGCCTCCCCTCACTCAGAAAGAGCAGAGATGGCTATGCAGAAAAGATGCCATGTAAGCGGAGCCTTGAAGGATGATGTCGAGTTAGCCAAAGAAAGAGAGGGAGGATGTATGTCCGTGTAAAGACCCACAACAGAGACCAAGGGCATAATTCACTGAAGAACTTCAGAAAACTTTCTTTGTGCTTGGAGACAAGGCTGTGTGGGAAGCGAATAAGGAAGCCCATTTATAGAAATAGCAGTTTGATGATAACAAGATAAAGGAAACTAAGTGGAAGGCTATTTTAATATCTAGGTCAAAGTGGTTGAGGGTTGAGACTATGAAACGGCACTGGGGACTAATATAGAAAATAATAAATGATGTAGATGTAGGATACACAGGAAGGAAATTTCCTTCAAATCAAGTCTAGTGGGGGGAGGATTTTGCCACAATGAATTTAATGCTGTAAAGAACACTGGTGAAAACATACTCAGTTGCAAACATAGGGGTGGAAAGTTGGAAAGGCTAGGTGGAAACTTCAAGGAGAAAGAACAAAACAGATTTGCAAATAGGAATTTAGATAAAATTGAGGGCTACGAAGAGCTGGAGGAAAAGGAAGAAGTCAAGAAATGCTGGATTTACATTGAGATCTTTCTGCATGGAGTCCACTGTGTACAAAACTATCTGTAGGATTGCCTTGGTAATGAAGTCACCTTAGCTGGTGAATACAACTTGGTAGAACTTTTTATTTAGTATACAGAAGTATGCTTAGTTGATTTTCCTAAGATATTTAAGGATGCATCCTCATAAGAAAAAAAATCCATGAACCTGATATCATTTCTCTTCATTACAGTATTTCTGATCTACATAGGTCAGAGAGGACTTATTTCCTCAAAGGTGATCAAAGATGCCTCCATGTTAAATGTACATAAATCTGTAGTTTCATATTTCTCAGGCTCTGTGAGAAGAACTTTCTGATTTAGACCAGAGAAATAAATAAGTTATTCTGGATTTTAAGTATGGAAGATTTTAACGCAAATGGATAAAATTGCCTACTGTTGATGAATATGATCTTGACTCTTCTTGAGGGTTTTCGTAAAAATAAGTCCTTTAGGTTCAGCTGTGTATACTAGAGCCTTTCATCTTTGTCTTTCCCTGTTGGTTTTACAGTTCCGGAAACAAACATTTGCTTATCATTCAAGAAATTTTGGGTTATGAGAGGAAAGAATTGTTTATATATCTCTCTCTTTGACTCATATTTTAAGTCTCTCAGGGAGGTCAGTTTATCCTTTTCTCATGTTTCATTGAATTCCTTTTATTTTTTAAACTGGAAACTTCAAACACTGATAAGATAAGGTCTTTTACTTTATTTCCCCAAATCCTATAATCTTTGTGTAGACTAGCAGTCCGGTGTAGACCTAAGACACATGAACGTTTGTTAAGCATTCTGTACCAGTAAGTAAAGGGTTTCTCTTTATGTTGTCTTACATACACATTATCCGATTAAACTTTTATCACTTTTTAATACATGCATTTTCATGGCATGAACTCATTCATATTTGCTAAATGTTTTCATAGAAATATGACAAAAATAGGTTCTGTTAAATATTGTTCAACTTTAATGTGAAACTTTTATTACTTCATCTTAGCTTCTCCCCCCGCCCCCAGGCTCTGTAAAGCTTAAAGTAAAAGCACAGAGAAATAAATCAGGTATTAAAGTATGAGTACTAAGAATCAACCTAAAAAATGCTGACTATAGAACTAAAGATACACTAGAGGTCTTGGGTGATGGATGAAGAAATTTGGTACATATTTAAGTTAGATCTTTTTTAGAAACAGAAGAAAATGTGATCTGAAACTATTTATTTTGTTGTATTATGTGGGAAGAAATTCAAGGCCACCAAGTATGATATCTTAAAGATACCAAACAACTACTATTGTCTTTAGGTGCCTTACTTGGTAGAAATCCTTGATAGTCCTGTGACAACATCCATTAGGCATTAAGCTTAATTCTGTAAATATAGCAGCAATTTAAGTGTACTTTGGTTATTGCTCTTTTCTGATTCTAAACTGTATCAAAAGACTCATTCCTCATAGTTTTTTCTTTGCATTGATTTTTCTTCTGCTTATAGGATTATTCAAACTTGTTATTTTTATGCTATTTTTGTATTGAGTGACAATTAAAAAATATCATGGAAGTTGATACTAGAAGAGTGGTTACCCTAGTCTGGAAAGGGAGTGAGAAAGGAAAGAATAGAGGGAGAATGGCTTAACAGGAACAACTGAATATGAGTTCTAACTTCTAATGTTCATGATATACATGATAGAATAACTATATTCTAGAATATAGAATATAGAATAACTATTAACTATTAGTTATTAACTATTAACTAATAGCTATGATAGAATAACTATATCATGATATATACATGATAGAATAACTATAGTTGTATGAAATATGAAATTAGTTGTATATTCAAAATAGACATTAGAGAAGATATTTAAAACTCTCAACCCAAAGAATTGATGATCATAGAGCCACAGATATAGTATAGATCTTGGATAATAGATGAAGACATTAAGTAAAAATGTAATATTTGAGGTGATGTTTATACAATTACCCTGATCTACACATACTGTGTACATGTGTTGAAATGTTACATTGTACCCCATATACATGAATGTTACACATGTTTAAATTGAAATTAAAATTATTTAAAAGTGAGGAATTTATGTTATTCATAATCTAAAACTGCATGATAGGACTCATGCAGATAGGGATCACAGGTCAGAGGATGTGCCCTTTACTGGCTGGGTATGTCTTAGGATAACATTTGGAATCAGGTGTCTCGGGCAGATAGATTTCAATTATAGGCATGTAATAAGACAAAGGTAGAAACAACCTTTGTGTGGTTTGGCTAGTGTCTTGTTCTACAGTTTTGTAGCATTCAGTAGTCAAAAGGCCCAGTTTTACAGTAAAACACAATCTATTTTATGCAAGCCGCAGGTGTAAGATCTCGATTTATCAAGGAAAAAGTAAACTCAAATGGTCTCATCTGTGATATCAATATAAATTTTAGATGGATTAAACACTTAACTATAAATACCAGGGCTATCAAGGCAGAAGAAAATGTGAGTACACTTTTGAAAAAATGGAAAGAGGGTAGTCTTTGTAGCCAAGGAACAAAGCTCAGAAAACAATTGAGATGTTATATAATAGAATAGAAACATTTCTGTCCAGCACAGAGTAATATGAAGTCGAAAGAAAAGCTGATCAAAATTACTTACAACACATATGACAAACGTACTGAATTTATTTATCTATGGAGAGCTCTAGTAAGTCCATAAGAAGAGATTAATAAATAGAAAAAATATACAAAGTAAAGGAGTACATTAAATATAAAAAGGAAATACAATGGCTTGTAAGCATAAGAAAAGAAAGTTTACTTCAGTTTAAAAATGCAAATTAATACAATAATAGCATTCCATTTATCTTAAAATAGAAAAGATAAAAAATTGAAAGTCTTATTTTTGCCTAGAGGGTAGAGAAATAAGTTCTCTAATACAGTTGGCAGGAATGTAAATTTGTATAACATTTTTGAAAACCAATCAGGAAATACATATAAAAATTTAAAAATCCTTTGGTCCAACCTCTGTAAGATTTATTCTTACATATACGTTCACTCATGTGCATACATTGATATGTGAGGATTACATTACATTTCTGATCATACATTTTGTTTTGCTCTGCTTTAACAATTACTGTTCTGTTTTTGTTTAGATTCCATATCCTTCCAAAATTTAGGAAAAAACTTGCAAAATTCATTCAAATAACATTTTTTTTCACATGATGAAACATGTTTTCAGCTTTATACTTGAGCTGTTCCCTACCTCTTGAGAAGTGGTCCTGGTTTCTTTGTATTTCTCCTGTGGATCGCTGCCTTTTTGGATTCATACACTGGACTCATATTTTGTGTCAAAAGGAAATTCTAGGTTGGTTAAAACTTTCCTCAAAACTTTGAAGACATTTATATTTTATATTTTCTAGCTTCTAGAGTTGATTTTGAGATTTCTGTTTATTTCTGGGAGATATAGGAATTGTTTTCTTTTCTGATGTCCTAACATTGTGTTCCATAATTATGGAACATTCTGTTCTGTCAATTATGTTGGGCACTTTGTGGATCCTTTCAGTTAATATACCCATGGCCTTTAAATCTGAAACATTTTTATGTATTATTCTTTCATAAAATCCTATTTATTCTTTAGCACAATTTCAATTTACCTCCTCCCCTTTACTATAAATAGCAATTTGAGTCTTGGTAGTCACCTCACTTTTCTTTATTGTTTTATCACTCAAGCATAACTCTAGAAGCCATGTAATTTAAACATTCTTGAAACTTTCTTTTAACATGCTTTCTTAACAGACTTTTTCCCTTGAAGCTTATAAATTGAAGAAAGTAGGAAATTTAACTGGAAAAAATTTTGATAGTTTGAATTTTGCTGATTTTATCATCATGGTATCTTTAACCTGCTTCTTTGTCTTACTCATTTTCTGTCGTATACCTTTCCTGAGAGTTGAGTTAGAGGGTTCATCAAATACTGATTTATTTCAGAGCAAAAGACTTTTCCCAAGGTAATGGTGTTTCCTTCCATCTTTGAGGTACGTGAAGACTGGTCACTTCTAGTCCTGTGATGTTCCCAGCCATTGATATTTAATGTCTACATCCCATCCATGATGCATTAGAAGTGACAAGAAAGTGCAATTCTAACACAGTGATTCCTCCATTAGCTGAAATACTTCTACAGAGAGAGAATTATCATGTATTGTCTGGCCACCTAGTTATATCTCTCATAGAGAAATGCCAGGATAAATCCCTTAAACTTTTATCAGTTTTTAAAACTGTCTCTGTCTCTATCTCTGTCTCTCTCTCTGGAGTATGCATTTTGAAATGGAAAATATTATTTTAAGACTAAAATTTGGGTCCCTAGAAATACTCATTGCTGCTGGCTTGGCCACTGTTTGCATAACTAAACCCAACCCGTGTTAATCACTTCTTTATCATGCTTCAGAACATCTTTTATTCACTATTAAGACCACTGAATCGTAAAGACAGTGGAATTGACAAAGTACATACCACAATATGGAGTACATATTGCAATACATTTGTATACAGGTATCCCACATTTCACAGAAAACAGTCACAGAGTAGCAGCAATATCACCCTTACCCACACAAATACACCGATTAAATGTAACAAAAAATTTGCATGTGATTCCCCTATTCTTGTCAATTTCCCTATAGTTGTACCATTTCTACAGTCAAAATATATAACCATGATGTACTGTCCATCTTATAGCCATCATGTAGTTTTAGTTGTCTGAGTAACTCTATATTCAAGTCTTCATTATTAATTATATTTGAGTCACTTTTCTATATGTCTGAAGGTCATTTTCTGATAAATTTTTCAGGAACCAATCATGGGAATGATATTCCCTAAGTTCTTGAATGATGTTATCAATTTCTCTACGGCTTTCATGTCTATAATAACATTATGGCTGAATATAAAAGCCACTGATTTAAGTTGGTTGTTTTTTGTTTGCTTGTGTTTTGGTACTGAGGATTGATCTCATGACCTTGTGCTTACCAGGAAGGTGCTTACACTGCTGAGCTACACCCCCCCCCATCCATAGTGTTTTTTTAAAAAAATATATTCTATCTAATATTTCATTTACTCCAAACATAAAGCACTGGTTTGAAGACTTATGATTACCTAATTGTTATTAAAATAGTGCCCATTTTGAGGAACATTGATTTTTATCTTTACCATTGTATGAATGCTTGGAGGCCTTTTCCTTAATGCTCAATTTGATTAGAATATGACTTAGAGCTGATTATATTTCATGAGTTTTCTCGGATACTCAGTATTACCTTTCAAAATGTAATGCCAACTTTTTATTATATTGGGAAGGTTTTCTTGGATCATGGTATTATTTTATTTTGTCCTCTCATTGTGTTTTTCTTGTTTGGAGGTTCCATTTACATGGAGTTGAGTTCCCTTTGACCTCTTGTCATCTGTTCTTGAATTCTTCCCTTTGCTCCTCCATCTAGGTTTCTCTTCTTCTTTCCTCTCTGTCCACTTCCCTCCATTCATTCCTTTTGTTGTTCTTTTTACTCTTCCTTCTTTTTATCTTCTGCTTCTTTTTAGGCATTTTTCTATGTGTATTAAAACATTATTTGTTCTTCCATTTATCTTTATTTAATCTTTGTCTTGGAAATTACTCTTTTTAGTTATAATTATTTTTAGATTTCTCTTAAATATGTATTCTAATTCTGAGGTATGTTGCTATTTAATAGGTTGTATTATATTCTTCAGTTTATAAAATTTTATTTTTCAAACATTTTTTAGAACACCAAGTATGTATTTTTATTCAAATAGCTACCATCTAATTTTCAACTCTTTTTGTTCTGTGAGCTTATATATATTTTTAGCTTTTCTTGTATTTTTATTAGGATTGAGGAAAAGGAAGAAACAAAAGCATACTTTCAACCTACAGTATTTAATCAGTCTATTTTTGTCTTTTCCTAACTGACATATAGAAGTTCTATATTTAACTGATTCTTTCATTGCTTATATGTGCTGTAAATATTTGCTTTCAGATTCTTCATTGTTCTTTAAAGAATTATTTTTATCTAATAGATTGAGATTTTGGGGCTTTTTGTTTTTTTTTTTTTCCCTTTATGACTCCATGCTGTTGTATAATTTGCTTTTCATATTTATTTTCATATTTATATATTTAATTTGTCATTTTATTTATAGTTTATTCTTTTCTCTTGCTTTGTATTGCCCTTCAGGCATGTAGCAATCTTTCCTTTCTTGATAGTTCTTGATTTCACTATTATTTTACACTTGTTTCTCTGTGAACAGACACCACAGTTTTTAATAATAGCCCTGTAGTAGTTCTTAAAGTACAGTGCATGTAGTAGTTACTTGTTATTCTTTTGATTCTAAATAATCTTGGCTTTTCTTAATCTATAGCCATCTCAGGTCCATAAACAAACAAACTCTATTATAATTTTGGTTATCATGACTTGGGGGCTAAAGATAAACTTGAGATTTTTGAAAGTTACTTCTGTTTTTTTCTATTGACATGACATATGATGTCCTTCATAGAACATTGTTAGCTAAATTAAAAAGAACACACATACATATAAAAGCCCCTATGTACATACACAGTTGCATGTATTTACATATGATTAGAATGATTTTAGAGATACACCAATTGATACCACCGTTTTGGGGGATGGGACTAAGGGATTTAGGCCTGAAGTGAGATTTATTTTTCAATGTAAAATATTATATCTTGTGTATGTCTTTGCCTTCCTTCCTATCTCCCTCCTACTTTCCTTCCTTTCTGACTTTCTCTTCTCTTTTCTCTTTTCTTCTCCTCCCTTCTCCTCTCCTCTCCTCTCTTCTCTTCTCCTCTCCTCTCTCTCTCCTCACCTTTTCTTTCTTCTTCTACTTTTTGATACTGAGTATTGAGCACAAATTCAGCAATTATTCTACCTCTAAAGCTGTAACCAGATACTTGCTTTTTCTTTTAACAATCTGATTTGAAGGCTACACTTGATTGGGCTGGATCAACATCTTAATCATAAAGGGAGGTTGGTGTGAGAATTTTTTCTATAATTTTTTCCTTTAATATAAAGTACCAATACCAGAGAAATGCCCAATCAAAGAAAGAGTTCCATTTTTTCAATTTCCTTGCTAATAATGAATCTCATGTCATTAAAATACTACAAATGCGAATTAACAGATCTCATAAGTGGATCTTATGTCTCTTGTGCTATGTGTATAGGTAAAAGGAAACTAAGTCCATTAGCTGTTACACGTGAAGAGCTATATTTCATTCCCTTTCTTTCACCAAAAAGCAATTCATCATATGGAATAGCTCTTTAGTATTTTTAAAGGATAAATTAGTGAATAAACAAGTCAAAATTATTAATTATTAAAATTATTGGGTGGGTGAGATCTACTGGCTTGTCTTGGGGTCTAATACAGGATTTGGAAAATAGTAAGTATTCAGTAAATATTAGCTACTGCTTTTTGAGATATTATGGACATTATCTTCACTGCTATTACTATTGACATTTGTTGTTATTGGATTTTGGATAGTAGGTTTTAATTTTCTTTTCAATGCTTTGGATGAATATAGAAAACTTATTTATCATGGTACTAGAAGTCATTACTCTGACATGGATGAAAAGGTCTTCATAATATGCTGAACCTCATGAGGTAGAATTTAACAGTATTTGATATCCCACATATGAGGAGAAAAATGAACAATGGGAAAATGAAAGAAGAGTTTGCTTAACAGCAGCACATGCAGAAGTTTGAAGGAGGTAATACTATCATAAATTATGCTAAAATAAGCACAGTTTCCACAATGAGAAAGTTGTGAGATGATTGTGCTCCGTTAGGCAAAGACATACTCTACCTAAGTGTTTATTATGGTCAATCTTAGATGTTTTATTTCCTAACAAAATGAGGTTGGAGAATAGCAATTGAAGAATAGCAATTGAAGAATAGCAATTGAAGGGGTAAAAAGAATTAAGCTATTTTATATTGAAAAGTTTTGCTCTGATGATAAAATGACTCAGGGATGAAATGACATCAGTCTTTAAATGTTTGAAAATAATTCATGTGTTGGAGACTTACAATCAATATGAGAGAAATTTGAAAAGCTGATAATGTACTCAGCCATTCTAGAATTACAGACCCATGATATTTGAAGGTAGGATTCACAACCACACAGAGTTTCTGTAGAAGAGGATTAAGGTGCTGGGTGAGATAAATATCAAGCTGAACGTTTCATATGCCATGATTTGTTTTGTTTCATTATAGAATGGCTTCAGATATGGCCATATTTATTATTGGAAAAAATAACTACCATCTGATTTGATTGATGGATTTGCTCAATACATTTCAGCTAAGGCTGTTTTGAACAAGAATACTATTTTATATTTACTATTTTGAGACATGAAAGAGATAGAGGATTGTGCATTGATTTTCTGCAGAGGAGAGCATGGAAACTGATTGGATCTGATCAAATGTTGGAAATTATTCCAAGGTTGCAATAACTGTTTATCAATGGGTTGGTCATAGAGTTGGCCATGTATCAAACACCCCCCACTTGTCTGGGCACCATTTCTTGGAGAATGAGTATGTAATTCCTCTTATCGCTTGGCTGATGGTGTTCAGTAGCTTCTCATCTGCCTGAGAAAAGAAGCCAGTTCCTGAGGCTCTCGTTAGTTAGACCACATTTTAAATCTTTCTTCAGAAATTCCACATGAACAGTAACAAGAATAATTGAAATAGAGGCTGCAGAAATTCTTGGGAAAATCCCCTGTAGCACAGAGGAAGGTCTCTAAGCATCAAACAGTATTTTAGAAGAGTTAGAAATGTTTTAACTAGAGGCAAGTCTCCAGAAGTGGGGCAATAGGATGGACTTCAATTTCCATTTCACTGAAAATATTGCTTTCACATGAACATCTAGAGAATATATTTGGAACTTTTTAAAACTCAGAAATAACACTTTGTAAATTATATGCAAATATAATAATGTAGTGAAAAAAAGGAGCCATATAAATTGCACCAAGTTCTAGGAAACATAACCATCTTATATAACATACAAAACTTAGAAGGCATTTTAAACTATTTACCTTATTTGATACCAGTAGCTATATGCAGCCACATAGATCTGCAAAACAGTGAAAATTCTTTTGTCTATTAATTTGGAGTAATGGTCTGTAAGTCATAGTTTGGGTACTATCATGATATTCTGTTTGCTTAATTTATTTTTATCTTGGACTTTATTTCATGTAGTCTTCTCCTAAATATCATTACTGATTAGGTCGTATAAGACTACAAATATGTTACTCTTGAAATTTTGTTTCTTTCCAGTAACACAATTTGACCAGGACTTTGAACAAGGATTAAGATTAGTGTATCTTCCAAAATGTTATTAATCTTGTTCTCAGTGGATAATAGACTTTTGTTTTTAAGCTTTTTATTTAAAGCCTCTTGTTTGACTTTCATAAACTGTTGTATACCTCTGTTAAAAAACTAGTTGTAGGGAAAAATAATTTCAAATCAAAGATTTTTTTTTCTTTCTTCTTCAATTCATCTCCTTCCATTTCTTTCTTTTTCCTTCCTCTCTTCTGTTCTGACAAGCTCTCAAGTTATACTTTCTAAGCTTTTCTCTACATTCTCAGAGATAAATAGACCATAAAATATCATTGTTCCTATCAAGTCAGAACAGGCCTAGGCTATACAAAGAAGCTGCAAGAAACATTTATCTTAGAAATGTTTTTGTGTGTGCCAAGCAGAACAGATTATTTGAGTTTAAAAATAGTCAACACAACTTAGAAAACATGGTAATATTTATTCATGGTAATAAATGCATTTTAATTAAAGCCATGGATGTCTAAACACAAACTGAATTATGACAATCCAATGGCCTTTTTTTTTTTTTTACAAAACTAGGATAGTTGTCCTATTAATTTGCTAAAGGATATGATTGCAGTGAAAGACTGACTCCAAAACTATGAAATCCCTTTAAATACTCTGTCTATATAGATATCAACTCTGAAAATGGCATTCAAAAATGGTCCTTTTATTTTAACTTCAGCTGCTGAGCTTTTGTTACTGTACCTTTATGCATTTCTTTAAAGCTTTGATTTTTATGTCAACAAAATTGCTAGTACTTTGGCTTGACTTTCCATGCAGAACTAAATTTTGTCATATTAGTACATATTTAGGAC
>PVJX010046524.1:0-12257 GCA_004027295.1 Dolichotis patagonum | reverse complement strand
CATGTGGTTGACTTGGGGTGCCAGGAGAACAAGGAGCTTCTCCCCTCTCTAGGGGGCAGCTGAGAGTGTGGCCGACTTTTGGCAGCCCAAAGGAGAGAGACTCTGGTGCGTCGGGACCTGCACAGTGCGGTTGACTCAGGGTGCTGGGAGAACAAGGAACTCCCCCACTCTCTGGGTGTGGCTGAGAGTGTGGCTGACTTTCGGCAGCCCAAAGGAGAGAGACCCTGGCAGGTCGGGGGACCTGCACCGTGCAGTTGACTCGGGGTGCCAGGAGAGCAAGGAACTCTTCCCTCCTCTGGGGGGGCGACTGTGATCCTGCCTGCATGTGGGCTGAGAATCAGACATCTCATGTCATCCTGTCCCCCATCCCGTGTCCTCCCTACCCCTACCCCCTGCCTAGCAAGTGGGAGTCAGTGAACTACACATCTTGTGAAAAGATTGGCTGTGTTATTTAGTACTCCATATGCAAAGATAAGGGCAACCATTTGGAAGAAAACAAGAAACAATATGACAGATATTGAAGATCTCTGGTTATCTAGCTTTGAAATTTATGCTTTTCATGTCCCATTCTGTTCTGTTTTGCTGTGTTTAATTTTACTCCCTTTTAAAATAAAATAAAATAAAAAGTATTTCAAAACAAGATGATAGGAATTTAACAATGGTTTGTTATACTGCATATTGTTATACTCAAAGTAATAGCTCAGGCTACCAGATACAGGCATCCAAGATTAATCAAATGGTACAATTTCCTTTTGAGCAGTTTCTTTCCCTTTTACTGTATTGTAACTTATGGATCCTACTTCCTCTTTCAGTTTCTTACACTTGTAAGACAATACAGTGTTTATACATACAAGTCTGATTTATTTCACTTATGGCTACTGATTCTAGTTGCATCCATTTACCTACAAAAGCCTCGAGTTTATCATTATTTGGCTGAGTAGTGTTCTATTATATAAAACTATCACATCTTTTTTATCCATTTCTCTGTTGATTGGCATTTGTGTTGTTTCCAAGATTTAGCTATTATAAATTATGCTGCTATAAACATGGCTGCACATAAATACCTGTTGTATGATGTTTTCAATTTGTCTGGTAAAATACCCAGAAAGGAAATAGTAAGGTCAAATGGAACCTCTAATACCAGAGGAATTTTTGAGGAATGTCCACAGTGTCTTCCACAGTGGTTGTATCAGTCTATACTCCTACTAACAATGGAGAAAGGTTCCTTTTCCCCCAGACGGCATCAGCATTTGTTATTGGTTAATTTCTTGATGTTAACCCTTCTTTCAGGAGTGATAGGGAGACCCATATCCAAAAAAAGACCCAATATCCAAAATGAAGGAAAGAGTTTTATTTAGCTCACTGTTTTGGAGGCTTCAGTCCACAATCAGCTTGCTCCAAGGCAGGGTGGCATGGTCCTGGGACAACACTTCAAAGCAGCAGCCAGGGAAAAAGGGAGAAGAGCAAGCCTGTTTTCCTCCATTGTACTGTAGAAAGGCAAGCCTCACTCTCACTTCAAAGTGGGTGTAGCACTCACAAAATCTCCATGCCCTACACTTGAACAGGATAATCATGTTTACAAAGTGAGAACACTGACTCCTTGCTGTCTCTCAGTTAAACTTCTAAACTTTTCAAGTTGACAAACTACCAACCATAACTATCCACCCCTTAATCAACTTGGCAACTAAACACTTTTCTTCAAATAAGCATCCAGATACAAAGGGATTCCCAATATTTTGCAATTTGAACATTGTAACACAGCTTAACAATCCCTAAGAATGAGCATTAGGTCTATCAACAGTATACTACATTACAAATATAACATTTTGTCCTTGGAACCCTAAGACTCATGTACATCCTTTTATATAAAAGGCATTTAGTTGATCTGCAAAAATTGCCAATGTCCTAGCAGTTTCAGCATATCTGAAAAGTCAAATTTCCAAGTCTCCTCCAAGATGGAAGGCAAATTCTTAGATGCATACCACTGTACAACTGAAACCAAAGTTAAAAACTTCTAACATGCACTAGCACAAGATAAATATTTTCATTCCAAAAGTTACAAACAGGAGGGTACAAAGGACTGGAACAAAGCAAGTCCAAAATCCAGCAGGGCAAACCTTGAGTCCTATAGTTTCATGTACAGCATCTGAAGCAATTGGTGGCAAATTGTGAGCTCCAAAGAGCTTCTATGGTTCCAACCCAAATGTACTGATCCTACAGCTTTTCTCTTGTGCTGGATTTGTGATCTTCTGGCAGATTTTCTTAGATGACCCACGTTTGTGACTTTTCCAAACTTCTGTGGTCTCCACTGCACCTTTTGTTTTGCATTCACAGCTTCACAAACTTCCCCCTCAAAGGCACACCACCTAGCCTTCCAGGCCTTTTAAAATTGAGATGGAAGACTTTTTGAACCTCAGAACTTTTGAAATTTGTTTGTGATTAAAACCAGCACCGTGTGGATGATGCTAAGGTTTGCTGCTGGCTGGAGCAGTAGCCAGACTTCCCTCTCTCTTGGCTGTGGGGATCAAGTGCCTGGATTGCCAGGCACTATGAACCTGATCGTGAAGAATAGATTCTCTATTTTGCTGCCATTCTTGGACCTTGTGGATCCTATGCTACTATTCTGGAACGTGGTGCTTTGGGCATTCTCCTCAAAGCAAAGTCTTCAACTTTTGAAGTTTGGAGGCTGTAAAAGTTCAAGACTTGCTGTTTTTTGTAATTCCTTTAAACCATCATTTCTAGTCATTTCTCAGCAAGAGAGCTCTCATCTCTATCTTTATAGCCCATAGATTTACTGGAGCTTTCTTTCTAGCCAAACTAACATCATTTTAAATCAACCAGCTGAGCTCTTTGTTCATGATTCACAACATAAATCTGGCTAAAAGTCCCCAACAATAGCCATGCCACCACCTCAAATTTTGACTGCCTTGGAGTTTCTTCTTCCAGACTAATTAGTGTGCCACTTTTAATATTAGTCTCACAGGAAAAGTCTCTAGATAGGAGCTAAATGTAGAAAAACTTTCTGATGAGCTGTGATAAATATTATCTGGACACCAACAACCAGTGCAGTCCTTCTTCCTAGCAGAAACCCCCCAAACCTAGTCTTTACCATCAGGCTTTCTATCAGCCTTCTGATCTTTAGAGCTCTTAGCAGAATATCCCATGCAGAATAGACTAAGGTGTTCTAGCACCATTCTTTTAGGCAACGTCACCAAACCTTTCCAAACTCTTACCACAAGCCATACCCAAATGCTCTTGAACACATGGTCAGGTAAAGTCATAGCAATGACCCCACTGCTCTGGTATAAAACTTTGTCTGGGTTACTTTTCTCTTGTTGCTAAGGACAAAACATCAGACACCCAAAATGAAGTAAAGAAAAGTTTACTTTTGTTCACTGTTTGTGGAGTTTTTATTCCATAATCAACTGACTCCAAGGCAGAGTGGTGTGGCACAGGGGTCACAATGCAAGGAAGCAACCAGGGCAAAAAGGGAAAGAGCAAGCCTCTTTTCCTCCTTTATATTGCAGACAGGCTCCCCACTCCACTCCAGAGAGGGTGTAGCACTCACAAAATCTCTGTGCTTTCCTTTTGCATGGGATGAGAATATTTATAAAGTAACAAACCTGGTTCCCTGTTGAATCTTTCAATTAAACTTCTAAACTTTTCAAGTTGACACAATTTATCAACCATAATAGAGACAGTGGACAAAATCTTTCCCTAATCTGTGGGTTTTCTTTTCACTCTTTTGGTGATTTTTTTGATGTACAAACCATTTTAATAAAATGAAATCCCAGTTGTTAATTCTTTCAAGTACTTCCTGGGAAGTTTGGTTTTTGTTCATAACTCTTGGCAAATGCCTATGTACTTGAAATTTCTACATACATTTTCTTCCAGTAGGTTTAGTGTTTCTGTTTTAATATTTAGGTCTTCAATCCATTTTCACCTTACTTTAATGCATGGATATAAGCATGGGTCTTTGTAAAGTATTTGGCATTTAGAAAACCAGTGTTTCTAACATCACTTGTTAAAGAGATCATCTTTCCTCCAGGCAACACATTTGGCTCCCTTGTCAAAGATAAGCTGGCTCATGGTCCTGGTATGTGGCTCTGGCCCGGCAAGCCACGGCTGCCCCAGGATGAAAACCAGCATCATCTCCTGAGGTCTGCACCATGTTGGAACTTAAAGCACTGGGAAACCAAGTAACCAGCTCGCTGCCCTGGTAAGTGGCTGTGGCCTGGGAAGCCATGGCCCCCCCAGGGTGAGAACCAGCAGTGTCTCCTGAGGTCCATGACATGTTGGAACTTAGAGCGCTGGGAAACCAAGCAATGAGCTCACTGCCCTGGTAAGTGGCTGTGAGCCTACTGACATGCGGGCTGAGATTCAAACATCCCTCCCCTCCCCACCTGTTATCAAGTGGGAACCAGAGATCTGAGCATCTCTGGGGAGGTTGACAATATAGCAAATAAGGAGGATTTCCTTCTACTCTCTCTTTGAAGCCAAATATTTTTTATCACACTTTGCTTTGTTCTGATTAATGGTATGGCTCTATTCAATATTCTGTCTTGGTAAGTTCTACAATGTTCTGTATTTACTTTGATTTTGCTATACCTGATTGAAAGAGCAACTATTGGGATAATAATGAGATATACTACGGTACCTATTACTGTTATCCCAGTAACCTGCTGTGAAGTTCTGTACCAATTTCACTACACTGTCTCACTTGGCTTTGTTCCATCTTGTTCTGTTGTATTTTACTACATTCAAAATAATAAAAAAAATTAAACAGTAAAAAAAAAAGATAAGCTGGTTGAGTATGTTTGTAGTTGTGCCTGTATATTCTGGGATTTTTTTTCATTTTTTATTTCTCATGTCTGTTTTTTTTTTTTTTGCCAGTGCCATGCTGATTTTATTGTAGCAGCTTTGCAGTGTAATTTCAATTCTAGTATTCTGATGTCATTGTCATAACTCCTGCCTTGCCTTTGGTGCCCAGAATTGCCTTTGTTATTCTACATCTCTTATGGTTCCATATGAATTTTAAAAATATTTTCTCTAGATCTGTGTGGTATGCTAATTTTACTTTGATCAGGATTGCATTAAATCTGTATAACAGTTTTGAGAGTATGCTGATTTTCACAATCTTAGTTCTTTCTATCCATGAGCAAGTAATATCGTTCCATTTTCTGAGCTCCTCTTCAATTTCTTTTCTTAGAATTTTGTAATTTATGATGTATAAATTTTTATGTCTTTTATTAGATTTATTCCTAAGTATTTCAATATTTTTGAATGTTGTTGCAAATAGTGTGGTTTCCTTAATTCTTTTTTCAGTGATTATGTTGCCTTTGTACAGGAATGTTATTGACTTTTCAGTATTCACTTTGTACACCAATATGTTGTTGAGTCTGCTCATTAAGTCTAGAACTGTGCTGATTGAGTGTTTGTGGTCTGTAAACAGTACAATGTCACGTGAGAATAATGATAATTTAACTTCCCCTTTTCCTGTCTTTATTCTTTTTATTACTCTCTCATTGAATTGCTCTGACTAATGTTTTGAGAACTGTATTGAATATGATTGGTGACACTGGAAAATCTCTTCTTATATCTGATTTTAGAATGAAATCTTTCCATTTTGACCATTTTATATGATGTTGGTTGCTGGTTTGTCATAGATTTCTTCATATATTGATATGACTATGTGATTATTTTTCTTTTGCTCTGTTAATATTGTGCATTACATTTATTGATTTTCATATATCTAATTATCAGCAGATTTATGGAATGAATCCCAAGTTTTTATGTTGATAGTCATCTTGATTATTTGCTATATTCTGTTTGGTGGTATTTTATTGAGGATTTTTACATCTGTGTTCATTAGAGAGATTGACCTGTAATTTCCTTTTTTGGGTCTTTCTCTGGTTTTGGTATCAGTGTAATATTTGGCACCCAGAATGAATTAGGTAGAATTATTTCCTTTTAAATTTCATTAAAGAGTTTGAAGAGTTTTGGTATTAAACCATCTCTAAGCTTCTTGTAAATTTCAGCTATGAATCCATCAGGATCTAGGCTTTTATTCCTTAATAAATTTTTAATAGCAATTTCAATTTCATTAACTGATATTGGGTTATTCAGAAGTTTTACATCTTCTTGATTCAGCTTTGGTAATTTGTATATTTCTAGTATTCTTACTTTTTATTATGTGTTTTCAATCCTATGCGGGTAAAGTTTTTCAAAGTAGGTGATAATTTTCTGTATTTCCACAGTATTTGTAGTGGCTTTACTTTTTTCATGCCTTAGTTATGGATTTGAATTTTTCTGTGTTTTTTTAATGAGGTTGGCTACAGATTTATGAATTTTATTTGTTCTTTCATACAACCAATTTTTCAATTCATTAATTATTTTTATTGGTTTGTTAGTCTCAATTGTATGAATTCTGCTCTGATCTTTATAATTTCCTCTCTTCTATGGATTTTGGGCTTGATTTATTCTTTTTTCTAGAAGTTTGAGGTGCAGCATTAAGTTGTTTATTTGTAATTCTGTTTTCTTGATATGAAAATTCAGCACTAAAAAATTCACTCTGAAGACTGCTTTCATTATGTCCCACAAGTTCTGGAAAGAAGTATTTGCATTTATGTTTGTATATATTGTTTAATTACTTCTGTAAGTTACTCTGTGACCAATTGATTATTCAGTAGGGTGTTACTTAGTTTCAATGTGTTTATGTAGCTTTTGAAGTTTCTTTTGACACTAATTTCCAATTTTCGTGCACTATGGTCAGGTAACATACATGGAGTAATTTCAATTTTTTGCATTTATTTAAGCATTTTCTATGGGCTAGTATATGATCTATTTTAGAGAATATCTCATGTGCAGCTGAGAAGAATGTGTACTCTGATATTGTTGGAACACCCTGAACATGTCTACTAAAACATTGGTTCACAAGTTTGTTTAAGTTCTGTTATTTTTTCCTGATTTTTCTCTAGTTTACCTGTCTCTTTGTGACACTGATGCAATAAAGTTCCCTGTTATAACTGTATTATTGCTTATTTTATTTTTCATGCCTATTAATATTCATCTTACATAGTTGGGTGTTCCCACATTTGGTGCATACATAGTTATGATTTTTATCTCTTCCTCTTGAAATTTTGCTCTAAAAAGCATACCTTCTTTATCTCTTTTGATCATTCTTGGTTTGAAGTCCACATTGTCTGCAAACAGAATATCTACCCCTGCTTTTTTCTGGGTTTCTGTAGCATGGAATATTGTTTTTCATTCTTTGAGTTTCAGTCTATGAATCTCCTTTTGAGTTAAAGGTGTTTCTTGTATTCAGCATATTGTTGGATATTGTTATTGATCCAATTTGCTAGTTTCTTTCTTGTTATTATTGAATTGAGGCCATTATGTTAATGGTTATAACTAATATGTACTGGCTTATCTTTGTCATAATGTCTTTCTGCTGTTGGTACTCTAATTTCCCCTTCTTTTAATTGCTTGTCTTGCTTGTTGGTTTCTTTCCAGTTTTGTACTTGGAATTGGAATTGTGGTCATTTGTATTTCTTTCTAGAAAGTCTTTCAGTACTCTTTATGGGGTTGGTTTGGTGTTCTGAAGTCCTTCAGTTGCTGTCTGTCATGGAGGTATATTATTTATCCATCAATTTTCAAAGATTTTTTGCAGGGTACATCAATCTGGGTTGGAAGTTATTGTATTTCAGGACTTGAAATATTTAAATCCATGTTCTTGACTTAATTATTTGTGTTTAGAAGTCTTCTGTGATTCTGATAGAATTTCATTTATAGGTGATCTGGTTCTTTTCTATGACAGCTTTTAACAATCTTTTCTTAGGCTTATGTTGAGGCATAGATTTATTTTGGTCATGGCTGTTTGGAGTTCTATATACCTCTCTTACCTGTAGGTCAGATTCTTTCACCATTTTGTGGAAATTTTCTTCTTTTTCTTCTGTAAATAATCTCTTTATGTCATTTGTATTGTTTCCTTTTTTGTTGACATCTAGTAGTCTTATTTTTTTCTCTTTGCATCATCTTGCAGCATTTCAGTTATTATTTCCTGATCTCTTCTTATTAAAATTTTTTTCCTTTCATAATCACTAACCACAATCCTATCTTCAAGATCTGAGAGCATGTCTTCACTTTCATTTTTGACATTTTGATAGCTTTCAAAGCAATTTTTAATTTTCATGTGTATCCTTGAATCTGTTTCATGCAGTCTAATTGTTGCCTGTATTATTCATTCAAAGTTCCTATAATTTTCCTAGGCTCCTCTATTTTTTCAATCTATGTCTTCTTTGGATGTACTTACCAATTCTTTCATTGTGTTTATCATTTCTGTTTTTACTGAAGACATTATTTCTAATCCTATTTTCCTTATGGATTTTAGAGTTGCTTTTTTACGTTCATTGATTTAGTTCAGAAATTTCAGGTGTGTGATTTCTAAATTCATCCATGTCTATGGTTCCTTTACTTGATCTGGGTGGGTTGGAATTTTGACATTGCATTTTGTTCTTTCATTTTGGCATTTTTCCCTATTTCTCTGAATCAGTCAGATGTGAAGTCCTAGTTATTTCCCACACTTGCAGTCCATTTAGCAGCAGGCCTCACTGAGAGTAGTCAATAGCTATAGGTCTCTGAGCACAAATTCCTGGTGTCTATGAGGGTTCCTGGGTATGGGCCGATCAATGGGTGCAGCTTCTCAGTCCCTGTATACCTAACTGTAGGCTTCACGATGACTGTGGTTTGTTGGGTACAGGCTCCCGATTACTACATTTCTCAGATATGTTTTTTGGATGTGGGATAGTCACTAGTTGAAGACTTTGAGTCCTTATAGGTCTCACTGAAGGTTTCTGGATGACTGTGGGTTGCTGGTGCAGATTCTCATTCCCTGCTGACCTTGTTGAGTGTTTCCAAATGACTGTTGGTCACTAGGCATGGATTCAGTCCCTGCAGGCTTCAGAGATGATTTGTGTGTGTGTGGGTACTGGACATGGACTGCCAGTACCTGGGCACCTCACCAATGGTTCCTGGGAGACAGCAGGTTTCTGGGCACAGATTCTCTGTCCCTGTGGGTCTTACCAAGGGTTTGCTGATGACTGTGGATCACTGGACATGGACTGCCAGTTCCTGCAAGCTTCTGAGTTGGTTTTCACTTGTGGATGGATCACTGGAGGCAGATTCCTAGTCCCTACATGCCTCAGAAATAGTTCCTGGGTGTGGCCTATACTCCCAAACCCTGAAGACCTCAGCAAGGTTTCCTTGATGACTGCAGGTCACTGGACTCCCAGGCTGTTCCTTTATTTTTATTTAATTTGAACTCAATTCTCAATGTAATTAATATTCCAAATTTTAATCAGTTAATGAGCTTTTAAATGATTTCATGGTATTTCACTGCCATGCAGTGGCTTTGGGAAGTTTATCTGAATACTAGATATTTTATTCATGCATTTGTCCTGATATTTCATATTTCATTGATGCTCTCCTTTGTACTGTCACCAGAGTTCTGAGGAAGCAGAACAGACTGCAATATGACATACTTTCATAGTAAATCCTGGGACTGGTAAATAAAAAAAATTGCTCATTTTTTATAGCAACGTTGCTTACTAAGAATTTTGAAAAAAAGTTGAAATCCAAACTTGTTATCTCTAAATGCTGTCAAACACATGATATTTGATTGGTCTGTATGACACAAGTCAGATGTCTATGCTCCATAATCTCCAATTTGACACTGTATATGTTAACCTAGATGAATACAGCAGTTTCCAGGAACTCGGGATGTGTGAATGATAAGGAAACCCTTGAGGTAAAAAAGGAGAAAACAAATGCAATTGGTGTTTCCTATTCTAAGATAGAAATTATTCATATATATATATATATATATATATATATATATATTTCACAGTTCATGAAACAGTACATCCACAATCTTGTTATGTTTTATCTCCAGAATAATTAAGTGCCCTACCACTCAGATAAAATATTCTAGATATTGGAATTTTCATTCAGCCCTGATTTTGAAGGCATGATATCAATCTTAAACTAGAAGAGCAGAGTAAGAAACAATTCCAAATTGAAAATGCAGCTGGACCATGTGAACATGAAGGAATTCAAAAGCATAATCATTATCTCTTTGTGACCTATGTTACATGTGGAAAAAGGACACTCTCACATCTTCAGTGTCATCAACTTGTCTTGGAAAAGGTTTACAGATTAAATGAATTACATGCATGTAGTGTGAAAATTGCCTTATACATGGTCAAAATGTATAATCACTGGAAAAATGTAAGCTTCTAAATTATGTTGTAGGTTTGCAACTATGCTAGACACACATCTTTGCAAAACTCTTACTCAATGTGTCTTCCTTTCATGTGTTAAAAAATAATAATAGCTCTGCCTTTCCATAGATACATGTATAGAATGATACATGTAGAGAATTTTTCAGTGAATTTGAATTGTATGCCACCAAATTTAATCTCTGTGTTGACTAATTTTATTTATTTTTTTAAATTTTATTTTGAAGGTAGAAAAATACAACAGAACAAGACAGAACAAAGCCAACTGAGACAATACAGTGAAATTGGTGCAGAACTTCATAGCAGAATACCAGGATAACAGTAATAGGTACCATAGTATATCTTGTTATCTCAACAATATTTGGCTACTCAATCAGGCATAGCAAAATCAAACCAAAAACAGAACATTATCAAACCTATCAAAACAGAATATTGAATAAGCAAAACAATTAATCAGAACAAAGCAAAACAGTGAAAACAACCTTTGCCTTCAAACAGAAGATAGAAGAAATCCCCCATATTTGCTATATTTCATACAGTCATCCTGCCAAGAGATGTTCAAGCCTCTGCCCCCAGTTGTGAAAGAGGGGGAAGGCATGGGATATATGATTGGCAGCCTTCACACCAGTAGGCTCATGGGAGACACTGACTGGTTCTCTTCCTGGCTCAAGCCAGGGATCCTTACCAGGAAGGGAGGCAAATTGTTTTCTTGCTTAGCTGCTAAAGTTCCATCATGATTGGATCTCAGGAGATGCTGACTGGTTCTCTTCTTGGCTCATGCAAGGGGCAATTACCATGAAGGGAGGTGAACTGCATTCTTGCTCAGCTGCCTAAGTTCCACAATGGCTGGATCTCAAGAGATGCTGACTGGTTCTCTTCCTGGCTCACACCAAGGCCATTTACCAGGAAGGGAGGTGAACTGCTTTCTTGCTCAGCCACCTAAGTTCCACTATGTTGACTAATTTTAATACCAGATAATCACATGATAATGCCATTCATATGTAATCTTTTCCTAGCAACTCATTAATTGCCAATTGCTTAACCATATAAAAAGCACACCTAATCAAATGTGATTGGTAAATAGCCAAACAGTAACTGTTGAGTGTTTTCACTTGGCATGCAAGTTTTTATACAAATACAGTAAAAATGTTTTAAGATATTTAAATGTTTAACAGGGAGGAGACTTCCATAACTATCAGATATTTTTCTTATAATTCACTTAAAAATTTGCCACATTCAATAACTTTTTTTTAGCTTTTTTTATTTAAAAGAGAATAAAAAAAAGGGGGCAGTACTGAGCAGATCAGAACAGGACAACATAGGCAACAGAGTACTTTACATTAAGTCAACTGGACATCAACAGTATGTAATACCATATCTCTTACTCTGCTATAGTTGAGCATAGTTTCAATTACAATAATATCAAATATAACACAATAGTACAAAGCCATGCATAGAGTGAAAGAATTACAGGGCTTTCTGAACCGAATAACAGAAAATGATCAATGGGTATTATAATATCTCATTTTTGATAAAAAAGAAAAAAATTTGTTTGGAGTATCACACATATTCAAATTCCAATGAGACACAATGCAGTAGATAGAACCAATGGTAATAGAACAAAAAAACATGGTAGGACTTCTAAGAAGGATAATATTAAATCAGCAATAGCTGTCATAATGTTTTCTTCAAAACAGCTGTTCATATCATCACGTATGATATAGTCAAACAAAACAGGATAACACCATTCCAACTGATGATTTAAAACTTTGAAAGACTTAGAAGCAATGAGATGGGGCCTCATGCTTACCATAAAGTCTTATATACTCTTATCAAATCTCATATTAGGGAGATTATATGGTATTTACCCTTGTGAGTTTGGTTTATTTCACTAAAGAGAATGGTCTCAAGTCGTGTCCATTTATTTATAAATATCTCAATGTGATCATTCTTTATAGCTGA
>PVJX010046523.1:0-12265 GCA_004027295.1 Dolichotis patagonum | reverse complement strand
GGCACACAGAGAAAGTACATAGACCACTGAACTGTGTGGGACATGGGGGAGGAGAGGACTATGACACAACATTAGTCTGCTGGACTCAGTCTCAGCACTTTCAGACCCAACGCCCGCCCCAGAAAAAATCACAGGCAAGGCAGGCAAGATCACTGTGTCTTTCCTGGCATGGACTTGCCATTGCTTAAACTTCTTAGGGGTTTATGACTAGCCACCTCCTCTGCACACAGCCATCTCCCATCCATCCGTGGTAGTGCAGAGGCCCTAAAAGTCCTCAGTGTAGCTGTTCTGATTCCCAAGTAGCTCAGTAAA
The DNA here is from genome assembly GCA_004027295.1 of Dolichotis patagonum. Lineage (NCBI taxonomy): Eukaryota > Metazoa > Chordata > Mammalia > Rodentia > Caviidae > Dolichotis > Dolichotis patagonum. The sequence continues at coordinate 11,953 of PVJX010046523.1, read as the reverse complement.
CTCTCAGCCCCTTCTCAAAACGGCTTCTGATCATTCCCAAATACAGCAGACACAGTGAAGGTTTCTTCTTGAACTCTAGCCTGCCATGTGGAAGGAATCACTTTCAGAGTAAAATTACATACTGAATTTTCAGGGTATGACTTTTCTTGAGACTAGCACTGCCAATCTGTTCTTCCTACCTGGGTCTGCCAGCCTCTCCAGGCTCACCTAGTGTTCATGAAGAAAGGTCCCCTCCTAGAGTTGGGGTGAGCACTCCAGACTGGTTGGTCTTTTTCCCTGCTTTGTTTTCAGTTTCTCTGGTTTTCTAGTTTTCTTGTTTGTCCCCCTCTGCCCTTCCCTGTTCCAGATCTTCTTTCTTTTCTCTTCACTAAACTGCTGATTTCAGGCTACAGGGTTTGGATTCCGGGTCCTAGAGAGGCTAGGGATATACTGTCATCTTTTACTCCACCATCTTATCCCTCCAATTTTGTGATTTTGAAAGACTATGTTAAATATGGGGAGATGAAGGGAATGAGGCTTCTAGGAAGCACATCAAGTCTTGTATAAAGCTACTCCAGGATTTAAGCATACCTGAGGGTCTTAACACCAATAATAACCACTGGGTATGATGGAAAATGTGCAGATTTGGAGTCAGACTCCAGCCTTGTAGCCTCACTGTCCCTACTGAAAAATACTGGGAATGATAGCGATATAGGAGAAAATGTAACTCCTAATCTACTAGATGTCAAGTATGCTGAGTTCATTGTTAGCAATGGCATACTAGAAACCACGCAGAAACACAGGCTTTCTGTGGGAAAAAAGCTGGATTTATTTGCCTGGGTCAGAGAGCCTGAGACTGTGAATATCATCAGTTGGCAAGAGGACAAGCTGAGTTTATATGGGGTTTGGGGATACACTTGTAGTCCCAAGGAATCCGGATGACATGTTTGGGGTCAAAGTTCCATGGACAATCAGGGCAGGTGTGCAGATAATGATGGACTTTCTGGTGCAGGGAAGATTGTATTTCCCAGTCCTAAATTTGCTTTCTGGCCAACTTTCCTGTTTGCTGAGGGCAGCCTGGCCCTTTTTAGTGGCTTCTTGTTGTTTTCTGAGAATGGTCCATTTTCTGAGAAGGTCTTGCCCAGGTCAGACATGACATTTGTGTAGCCTGAAATTGAATAATGAATTCTAAGGAACATCAGAGGTTAAGAGTAGGAAAAATTTATTGATAGATAGCTCCTGAAAGATAGGAGGTGACCCAAAATTGGGTTGTCACAGAACCCACTTCTTGGAGAATGTTTTATAGAGCAAAATCATGAAGTAGATACAAAATTGTAAAGTGGGTATAACATGGGTCAAACTATTATGAACCAATAAGATTACAAGTGTTATAGTTTGTGTCTAGACATCCCCCCAAAGCCTCATACAGTCATGGGGGCAGGCTTCTACAGTTTGTAACTGACTCATAGTCCAATCCTGAAATTATGGGTGTCAATGCTATACCCACTCTAGTGTGAATAGCCTGCATACAATATAAGGGAGCGAAAGAGTTCTTTTGTGCTCCTTGCTTTCTTTTTGGTCTTATTGCTTTTTCTGCCTTCCACCACCATGAACTGTTGCTCCTCTGCTATGCCAGCTGATTATTGAATAAAACCTCCACAAACTGTGAACCAAATAAACCTTTTCTTCTTTAATTTTGGGTATCAGGCACTTTGTCTCAGCAATGAGAGAAAAGTAACAAATACAAGTATAGCCACTTGGGTAATATTGATTCAATAGGGAAATAGGTCATGTAGCAAAGATACGTGGAAAGAACAAAGATATTTTTAGGAAGGGCTAGGTCCTGAGGTTCTGGTCACCCACCTGGGTGATTGGTGTCTATCTAAACTTTACTGGACCAGGTAATACCAATTATAGTATAATCTCAGGTTATTGCTTATTCCTCAGGGAATCGTGTAGGCCTGGTCCTTCCATGTTTATCTTGAGTCCTGGCCTTTGCCACAGTTATGGTGTTCTCATACTCTGCACTGACTCCCTTGAGGGGCCAGCTCTGTCTGGCTGCCTATAAGATTTCTACCTAACTTAACTGTCCATAATAATAACAACTGTAACTAAGTTACCTTGAAGTATATTTGTAAGAATCAAAGGAAAGAGCATATCAAATATACACTAGAAGAAGCAAAGAATGTTCAATTTTAAAATAACTATACATATATTTATAAATGTGTAAGGACATTATCTCAAGAATTGCCTGTGCAGAATAAAAATTTAAATACTGGAAAACATTTATGGCATGAACTTTTAATAAACAGAAAGCATCCATCAGCACATTCCAAAAGAAGGGGAAAATGTATGACATAATGTCAACCTTCAATAATCTGGATTTCTAAGTCTGGTAACTAATTCATATGTAAATCACTGAAAACAGCTGCTAGTTGTTTCAACTAAGTTTAAGTTGATCACATTTCTAATTGTGGTTTCTTAGCAAGCCATTGACTCATACCAGCACATCAATAAACTGATCTCTATAGGAAGTAATTAGAAATTTTTTGAGAACTGTTTTGATTGATGCCCCCAAAGTTTCAAATTAGCCTTTAGAAAGCTCCTGAGGTATTGATTGCTTTGTAATGTCATTTAAAACGGCAAATAGTTGTTTGCTCACTCAAGAGCACCTGGGTGTGACTGAGTCTTACCCAAGGCGCTTCTTAAGAGCACTGGTGAAAAACATTCCTGGGATGACTTTGTTTAAATGCACACAGTAGCTCTTTCATCTACAAGAGGTTCCAAGACCTTTGTGAATGCTAGAAAATACCCATAGTGCCAAACACTATAGGGATTGTGTTTTTTTAATATGAATGCATACCTGTGATAAAGCTTGACTTATAAATTAGGCACAGTAAGAGATTGTTATGGTTTGTGTTTAAATGTTCCCCAGAAGCCTTGTGCAATCATGGGGAGCAGGCCTTTCCAAGGCAGCTGAGTCTAGAGTTTGTGACTGGTTTGTTGTCTACCATTGGGATTGGTGGTGTGAGTGCTGCACCCACTCAGGGGCAGGTGGCCAGCATACAATATAAAGGAAGGAAGGAAGTGTGCTTTTCCCCTTTGCCTTTTCATTCTAGTCACTTCTGGAATCTGCCACAGCTGCCATGTTGCCCCTCGGCCACGCTTCCCTGACTTGGAGCCAACAGATTATGGACAGAAACCTCCATGGACTGTAAGCTAAATAAATCTTTCCTTCCCTCATTTTGAGTGTCAGGTATTTTGTCTCAGCAACAAGAGTAAAGACAGAGATTAATAATACCAAGAATAAAATTTGCTACATTAGGTCAATGAGAGGACATTAGGACAGAGGACCCAAGGTTCAAACCTAGCTTTTCAATTTGTTGTGACAGTGGTCTTGTCAAGAAAGGAGAACAAAATATCTTCTGTATAGTTGATTAGCTCAATTTGCCATTTCTAAAGATAGGGATAATTGGATGTGAACCTCTAAGCTACAGAAATAGTAGAGCCATGGTTTTTCAAGATCATGCCTCAGTAATTCCTTCCAGATCTAACTTCTTTAGAGAAAATGAAGAATTCTGGGACTAGAAGTTTTTCTGTTTAAATTTTCAATTTGTTCTAATGTCTCTTTGAGCAAATTGTTTAATTTTTCTAAGCTTTCTTTGTATGTAAAAAAGAAGATAGTTTGTGATGATTAAATGAGAATCTATGAAAATTGGACACTTAGTAGGTTTTCAAAACATGCTAGCTCCCTGCAGTGGAATAAAGTGGGACCTGGAGGTGAGATAAATACACTCAGAAGTATTCCTTGTTGCTTAGCTGGATGGATTGAAAACTTATGTACACAGAAAAATTCAGAAATGGATATTGATAGCACCTTATTCATATTTCCCAAAATATAGAAGAAACCAAGAAGTCCTTCCAAAAGTGAGCAGCTAAATAAATGTGATCTATCAAGATATAAAATAATATGGAAGAAACTTTAATGTTTATAACTCATCAAAAGGAGCCAACCTGAAAAGTCTAGATATTTTAAGTTTCCAATTATTTTACATTCTGGAAAAGACAAAACCAAAGAAAATAAAATGCAACAATTTTGAGGGGGTAGGAAAAGGAGCGATAAATAAGAAGAGCACAGTTTGGGGGGGCATTGAAACTATTTTATACAGTCCTATGATATTAGATTCATGTCATCATATGTTTGTCAAAAACCATAGAATGAAGCCAATAGTGAAACGTCATGTAAACTATGGACTTTTGCCAATAATTATGTAGCAATGCAGCACCATCACCCCTAATATATATCACTCTTTTGGGGGAAACTGAGAACAAGCAGGTTATAGATGTGTGAGGATGAGTATGCAGGAACCCTACATTCTGCTCGATTTTGCTATAAGCCTAAAAGATAAAGAATATTTTTTTTAAAAAGAGAGAAATGAAAAGACTAAATCCTATCATGATATACACACATTGCCCCTCATTTCTTCCCCAGTAACAAGGACCTTCTGCTAATAGAGAGATTATTCCAAAGATCAATAATAACACTTTTCTCTGAAATGAGGAAATTTAGCTCATAAAAAAGAAGAATCATTCAAATTACAAGGCAGATGTTCTTTCCCAGCTGTTTGCAGATAATCTCACCCACAGTGTCAGGCGTGGAGTTCCAGAAATACAAAGATGCTAAAGCAGCAGTAACTCAGAGCACTGTTTATAGTGAGGAGTTTAACCCTTGCTAGCTATGGAGGCATTCCTCAGTCTTGAACTTGAGCTGAGAAAGTCAATACTTTTCCAATCAGGCTAGCAAGAAATCTCTTTGTACTATTTCAAATAACATGTTGTTTTATTTTTTAAAGTCATAATCATAGAGAATACCTTAAATAATGAGGGCTAATGAAACTATATCTGTGCCTGAGAGAATCTCAGTACCCTTTAGGAACGAAGTGACTAATGCTCTGTGGAGAGCTTGCTGAGTGTACAGGGAATAAAATTAACCAAGCTGCTCCAGAGCTCTCTTCTGAGGAAATAGAGCTCTGGTATATTCTACCTTCAAGTGTCCAGAGCCACAACACAGAAGGGAAGTCCCAATTTCTCCCAGATGTGTTGACCTGAATGGTAAAAAGTGAAACAATGTAGTGGCTGTGTGAAGCTCCCAGGGCCCAGTTCATCAGTGAGATGGAAGGAATGTCACATGTCTAAGGGACACAAAGCATTGAAAAGAAGGCTGTAGCTTCCTTTCTTATTTTGACTTCAGACAAAACAAAATCAGAACAAAGAGAAGCTAAAATGATACTACACTTGATCTTAGCCAAAAGGCCGAGAAGCGATGAGAAGCTAAAATGAGTAAACCATGATGCTCCAAAGTGTCTCAGTTAATTAGAAATAAGTTAAAGCGGTGTAAGACTTCATGAATAATCCAGAAAATTGACTTAAAATAAAATGTTTCTTTTTTTTTTCTTTCACTGACAAAGTCTCTCTCAGCCTTTGTGTAAGAAATAGTGGTTGTTTTGTTTTTAACCTTTCACTCCCCTTTTTTTATTGTTAGGAAAATGGCGAAGTCTCTCTCTTCCTACTTCCTGCTGAAAGGGGGCGCCGTGTTGGGGGTCAGGAAAGTTGATGGGATGACGGTTGATACCCATGTAGAAATAGTGTTTTTAAATGCTGAACTGTTGAGCTGATCCAGTGGAAGTGCTTTTCATCCTGTGAAGAAAGAAATGACAATGTCAGCTGCTTGGAATGAAATTATCCATGAAGTGGAATCGGCCCTACACACGATGGCCCAAGGTCCATAATCAGCCATATAAACAGCACGAGTGAGTCTCTCACCCCACTCAGTACTGATCAAGTTTTTATTAATTGCCTATTTTGGGGCTTAGCCATTGAAGTGTGCTACTGGCAGTTTAGCAGAGATCCAGAGAAAAGCAATGGAGATGATTAGGAAATATTCCCCCGTGATGAAACTGTAAAGAAAGGAGGCTAGTTTAACCTAGAAAAGAAAAGCCTCCAGGGAAACTTCACAATTTTCTTTAAATAGATAAAGGCCTAATATAAGAGTGACATGAACATGATTATTTTTTATCACAATTTAAGAGATGATATTGCAGCAGAAAATAATTAAATTCGATTTAGGGAAACTTGGTAAAAATCTGTGATCTACTGGAAATCGTGGAAAACCAGGAATAATTTTGTACAGATAGTTAAGGACTCCTCTAGCAATGCCTTGTACCTTAGGGGGGGAAAGTGATAAAATAATTCTCTGGAAGTCTAGCTCTGAAATATAAAGTATTTTTAGGACAGCTTGGTACCGCCTCCAATATATCCTTAACATCAAAGCTGATTCATGAACTATGCTGTAGGTAAAGATCCTACAGAATAAAAAGCAGTTTCATCTTTTATGTAAGTAGCATGTATTAGACTAAAGTAAATAAACAGCACTAGTCTAGGCAAAGCAAAAGAAAGTATGTACTGTGCTGATTACTTAGAAATATCTTTAAAATGACAATCAAGAAATGATTTTTAAAGTTTATCACTAGTCCTCCAACAGGCAAAGCCTCTATTCTCTCACTTCCAATGATTCTTTCCATTCCATCAGAAAAAGTAAACCTTTAAAGTCAAAGATTTCACCCTGACTCACCCTGTCAAATATTTACCCTTGATCCTTCCACCTCATCTTACCTGAACCTATGCCAAGTGGCTCGCCCTTTTTTAATACCTCTTTATCCCCCATCACCGTGGAAATGTAGAAAACAAAAGCAAAATCTTAAAAGCAGACTGTGGAAAAACACAGATGATCCAAACAGAAATGGCAGCTAACTTCTGCAGAGAAAAAATAGGGAGTAAGAACTCGCAGCATAATACTCCAAAGCTATCAGTCTAGAATTGATTCAACTAACTATATAAAAGCACCTTTTAAGTAAACTAAAATTGAGCAAATCTACTATCAATAAAAATCTCCCTACAGTGTTTGTATGTTTGGGTTTTTGTTTTGTTTTGATTTTGTTTTTGTTTTTGTATTTTGGTACTGGAGATTGGACTCAAGACCACAAGTTCACCAGGTAGGTGCTTATAATGCTGAGCTAAATCCCTGTCCCTCTTCGGGTTTTTTGTTTTAGTTTGGTTTTGGTTTTGAGACAGGCTCCTGCCGTGCAGTTCAGGCTGACCTTGAACTCACTATGGACCCTAGGCTGGCCTTGAACTCACATTGATCCTCCAGCCTCAGCCTCCTGACTGACAGGATTACAGGCGTGTGCTGCCACACCTGGAAGAAAACAATGTAGTAAGTAATTAAAACCAAGCTATTTTTCAAAGAACAAGCCTGGACTATTTGAGGACCTCCTATGCCTGGAAATGGCTGGACAAGATTAGATCAGTAGAAGGTGGCAGAGGGCAGGGATGGAGGAAGAAGTCATCTCGAGTCCTACAACCAGCCATTTCCCCAGGGATTTTTGACCACATGAGACAATAAATCACATATTTTATTTAAAACCAAAGTAAACAATACAGGACATTAAATTATATGTGAACTATGACAAAATGATTTATAAAATTAGAACATATAGAATTGGAAAAAATGTACATATGTAAAATAATTTTACTTGACTTGTGGTTTTTTAAAATCTTATTTGATGCTTGGAGAAGAGAAAGAGGAGAAATAATATGATTAAAATGTCTGAAATGAAATAGTATAGATATATAGCGATATGCTTATATTTGAAGTTTAAGTAACAGTGGACTAAGACACTATATTTATGGAGATGAACGTACTAATGAGAAGTAGACTGTGAGACCAAAATTGAGATTCAGAAATGTGAAGTCTTTCCAACTGGAAAAGGGAAGTAACAAGCTTAAATAGCTAAAATAAGGCCAGGATTGGACCTGGCAACTTGACCGTACCATCAAATACAGTTTTTGAGGCCACTGGTAGAAGATAAGACAAGAGTAAGAAGGAGGAAAGGAAGGAAGACAGGTCGAAGTTCTGATAAATGCTTAGATGATGAGGACAGGCAAGGACCAGAGAGCGGGCTAACATGTGAGAGGTGAAGGGGCCCCCAGAAAAGCAGGAGAAAAGCCGTCACGGAGCAGTGCTATGGAAATTAAGAGACAAGACATGAGTGGCTTTAAAAATATGTCCACAAATACCTTGATTCACTTCTTTTCAGGTACAGATTAATTTCCCTACCCTTAAGTGTGGGCTGGATTTAGTGACTCACTTCTAATGAATACAATTAAGATTTAATTCCAGGACTTCACAATACTGTGTAAGTCATAAAATATCACTGCATCCTTCTTTCTTGGCCATTCTTACTCATATTTTTGTTCTCCCTCTGTCTCTCCCTCTCTCTCTGTCCCTCCCTCCCTCTCTCAAGGAAAGTGAGGTACCAGTCTCAAGAAGAGTCTGTAAGGAGGTCCACAGGCAGATTATATGTATGTTGGTAAACATATATAAAGGTATGTATGTATTTGTATGCAAGACGGATAGCTATCATATCAACCTGTTAGTTCATCAAAAAGAACAGTTTGTGCTGTCATTGTTTGACTGACTATTTTTGTGCCCAGATCTTGTAATCTGAACAACTACTTCTACGATAACAATATGCAATATATTAACTAGTATTAATTTCTTTTTTTAATTCTGTATCATTTTTATCCTTTTTTTTCTGTTTTGATTTTAAAATAATAATTAAAAAGAAGTCCACAAGGCAAAAATTGCAGTCCACAGCTATGAACCTTCTTGGAAGTGGCTCCCTCGCCCGATCTAAGCCTTCATATTGCTGCAACCCAGGCTCCAGAAAAACCTGAGCCTCCCAGCCAAGCCAGACTCCGACTGCTGCACATCAGAGACTGTGTGAGCTAACAAGTGTCTGTCATTGGAAGACACGACATTGGAGATAATTTGTTATACAGGAAAAGGTAACAAACACAAGGGTACCACAGGAAGGCAGAGTGGGGAACCTACATCAGTGTTACAGAGAATCCATGGAGCCGTGGGGTAGAAACGAGGTCAAGTTTGAAAGATGGAAATGTGAACAAAGCAGACATTTTCTTTGAGGAGCCTGGGTTAGTAGTGAAGGGGAGAAAAAAATACATGATTTTCTTTGCACACCCCTCATAAATTTTAGCTGGACTAGTTATTATTAACAAGATGTCAGTTAACAAGAGAAAATAAAGTAGTCTTTTGTGTGTAGTGATAAACATGTAGGACAAGAGTCACTTAGGAAAGTAATTCTCTCAACTCAGAGACTTTAGAGCCCTGTTCAGTATTTTTTTTAATTTTGAAGATAGTGAAATACAACAGAACAAGACAGAACAAAGCCAATTGAGACAGTACAGTGAAATTGGTACAGAATGTCACAGCAGGTTACCCGGATGACGGTAATAGATACCATAGTATATCTAGTTATCTTCACAATAGTTGTTCTTTCAATCAGGTATAGCAAAATCAAACCAAATACAGAACATTATAGAACTTATCAAAACAGAATATTGAATAGAATAATACAATTAATCAGAACAAAGCAAAACAGTGATAACAATATTTGCCTTCAAAGAGGTGGTAGAAGGAAATCCCCCCTATTTGCTATATTGCATATGGTCAGCCTCTCAAGAGATGCTCAGACCTCTGGCTCCCACTTGCTAATGGGGGGGGGGTGATGTTTGCTTCTCAGCCTGAGCTCCAGTAGGCTCATGGCTACTTCCCAGGGAGGCAGACTTGGTTTCACAGCACCCCAGTTCCAACTTGGTGCAGATCTCAGGAGACGTTGTGTGGTTCTCCCCCTGGAGTGGCCACCACTTGCCTGAACAATGGCTGCTTACCAGGGAGGCAGGCTAGTTGCTTGGTTTCACAGTGCCCTAAGTTCCAACATGGCACAGATCTCAGGAGATGCTGCTGCTTAGTATTTTAACAAAGAGCAATATAACAAGACAAAAAAAAAACAGCTTCAGATCCCCCAAAAGGAGAAAACTGAGAGAAAGAAGTAAAATCTGTTCCCTGATTCCACTGGCCCTGTGGGCATCATCTCCAACCTGAAAAAAACTCAGAGCTGTCTCCATCAAAGACAGAGTCTATGAATTGTCTTGGGTGGGAAAGGGGCGAAGGAAAGACCTTTTGTCTCTGTGACTCAGTATCCTGGCATCAGGGAAATAGAAGACAAGACAAGCACACATTCACACACACACAGTCACTGGCTATGTTTTTAATTCACCAGTGCTAAATATTCTAGTGAGAAATACTTTGGTTTCCTTCAATAGGAGATCAGGGAAAGGGAGCAGCATGCTCACAAAAAACCAAAGGGACAACGGAATTAGCAAAGGCCAGGGAGGTGAGAGGGGACAGGATCTAAAGCAGAAGTGAACAGGCCGGCTTGGGGTGGAACAGAAGCATCTCCTCCTGGAGCCAGGCCAAAAAGACAAATACAGAGGCAGACAGCATCACGGATGGAGTTAGCAGCATCCACCATAACAGCAAGGTGAGCCTCCTCCTCGGCCCCTGACAGACGACACTTGGCCTGCATCTGAGCTTCTCACCAAGTGTGGAAACACGGTGCGCTGCCGGTCCCTGTCAGAGGGAAGAGCCCTCCAGGAAGCCACGTCTGAAACAAGACCTCACACCTCTTCACTCTGACATCACCAGAACCCAGAGTCTGTGCATTGAGTAAGCAAATTAAACCTTCTTTTCAAATATACCAAATGTAGGGTGATGGTGTGCTGCCAGGGTCCTTGGTTTTATACTTGGCACATATTAGAATATATATTTCACTTTCATAATTAAAAATAGTATTCAAAGTCACTAAAGAGATGTCTTATTACATCCAAAACATGTTTTGCTTCAGGTAATATTCTAAATGCCAAAATAATGATTGCCATAGTTACTACATGTATGATTTTATAAACTTTATTATTTCCTTATATTTTGTCTTAAGCTGATTTTCTCTGTGCAGCACCACTCTTACCTGAGACAATTTTTTTGCCTGAAATTCTTCCTTGTTACATAAAGTGACCTTGGTAACTATTTCTGGTTAGTGGCAGACATAGGTTTACAGCTGTCCCATTGTACTTGTCACCAGTGTCAGCTTGATCAAATCTCAGATCCACATATGATACAATATTCAGGGAGCAGGTTGGAGCTGGTAGGCCTAAAGCTAAGAAGATAAGTCCATCCCAAGAAGACAAGTCCAAAGACTTCGGTGGTGATATTTCTCAATTCTCAGAGGCCCTGTTTACTTGTTTCTAGGGTTTAAGCATTTTTGGCCAGGCTTGGCTTCCTTGTACTGCTTATGAACCTGTCGTCTCCATGTAAATACAAGCTTCAGTTTCTGATCCAGGACTAGCAGGGGACATTGTTTTGTTTTGGTTCATTTTTCTAGGAGACACCAGGAAACAGCACCAAAAATTTCCCTTGGAAAGAACTTTGCAGCTACCTCATTAGCACTGTCTTTACCCCTGAGAGCCTACACAGAATGAAAGGCAAGGATCTTTCAAGCCTGAAAGAATAAAATCACATTCCAGAAGTCAGTCAAGTCTTAAATTTAGTAAAACGTCATAAACTCTCCTGACCTTGTCTCTGTGAGGAGCAAAGATACAAATATCAGATCCATAAATCTCCAAGCCTGGGACCCAGAGGATCATTGACCATAGTGGAATCTGAAAATATGTGAGAAATGCCAATTTCTGCCCTACTGAGACCTGCTGAATTGGAAACTCAGAGGTAAGGCCAGACACCTGTGTTTTAATAAGCTCTCACCTATGCCCCAGTGACCCTAACTCACTGGAGTGTGAGAGCCACTGAATTAATAGATTTTGATAGTAAATCAGTGGATCATCTTATAATAGAAGCACAAATGCAGTGACTTTAACTCAGGATTCTCAGGGAACCACTACTCAGAGGACAATTATGTAACCAAAGCAGAATTTATTGTTACATGAGGGAGCCGGTGACTGGTGGAGGTCGCAGACTTGAGGAAAGATAATGCAGTATTCT
>PVJX010046522.1:0-12238 GCA_004027295.1 Dolichotis patagonum | reverse complement strand
TTTTTTGTGAGACAAGGTCTCACTATGAAGTCCAGACTGTCTTTGCACTTACTTATGTAGCCCAGGCTGACCTCAAACTCATAGTGATCTTCTTGACTCAGCCTTCTGAGTACTGGGATTATAGGCTTGCACCACCACGCCAGGTTTATCACTTCTTAATGAGTATTGTTAGAAGCTATGTGATATGTTTAACATCTTAGATAAAATACTTGACCACAGCAATAAAATTTTCCATAGAGTTACTTATGTGAGTTTCATGTTGCTTTAACTTAACTTCATGTCTGTTTTTGTGTTTGTTTGGTTGGTTGTTTTTTTTTTTTCCTATCTTTTTTTGGTAGGAAGGCAGGGTTTCACTCTGTAATTTAGACTGGTCTTAAACTCACTATGTAGCTCGTGCTGGCCTTGAATGCAAGCAGTCCTCCTGCCTTAGCCTCCTGAATGCGACGATTACAGGTATATACCACCATACCTGGCTCAGTTTTTTTTTTGTTTTTTTTTTTGTTTTTTTAAGGTGGGGTCTCACTATGCAGTTCAGTCTGGTTTTAAACTCACTATGTAGCCCAGGCTGGCCTTGAACTCAAATAATCCTGATGTCGCAACATCCTGAGTACTAGCATTACAGACATGTGCCACTACACCATAGTAACTTCATGTTCTACTTCAGTGGTTTTCAATCTGTGGTGATTTTGCTCCTCAGAAACATTTGACAATATCTACAAGTATTTTTACTGTCACAGTTTGAAATGGTAATGATGCATGCAATAGACTGAGGTCACAGATGTGCTTAAATACCCAATAATGCATGGAACAACACTGAATTATTCAGACCAAAATGCCAATAATGTCAGTGTTTACATTCCCATTCCATTTTAAGAAACTTAAGTTCTCCTAAGCACTAAATTACTGAAGACATGAATACATGTTGTAGAAAGAGATAGGGCCTATGTTTTGGTATGCTCTTGTTTATATTTTTCTCGTGGTGTAGATTTCTCATGGATATTCATTTGCAAGGAGATGAAGTCTATAAGCCCCAACATGTAAGTTCTCATCCTTGATGTAGACCATAAATGTTTGATTCAGCTTTACTAGTGAAAATATTCAGACCAAAAATAAGTGCCCCTAGAAATAATGTGTGAAAGAATATAAAGTGGAACTATAGCCAGGTATAGTGACACACTGTAATTCTAGCACTCGAGAAGCCAAGGCAGCAAGATCTCCCTGAGTTAAAGGCCAGCCTGGACTACACGGTGAATTCAAGGCCAGCCTGGACTACATAGTGAGTCTCTAAACAAACATGGAACTAGGATCAGAACATTATCTTACACCTTGGCAGTAGAGGCATGATCCTGACCATTTCAACACAATATGTACAATATGTATCATTTCCATGAGTACATGGAACCCTCCTGTAAACAAGCACATGAGGAAAATACATCCCTTCAAGGTGACAATAAACTGCTCCACAATATTTTTAACCAATTAATTAATTTTTTTGGCTTTTTGAGAGACAGCAGGGGTCCCAAATGGGTTCCCAAAGAACTCACCTCTCAAAGGAAATTTTATAGAGCAAAATCATGAAGTGGGTACAACTGGGCCAAAATTATGATCAATCAGTAAGATTGCAAGTATAGTAGCTGAGGCAATATTGATCCAGTGGTAGTCGCTGAAGTAATACTAATCCAGTGGTACATGAGTGACATCATTAACCTTGATCGATAATCTAGTCTTGGCCTTGTCTTTAGTCTTAGCACTCTTAGTCTTAGTCTTGGTAGGTGGGAGAGGAAGGCCTACGCTAATGAGATAATGGGAAATCTCAAAAGGGTGATACCAATTGACAGTGTGCTCTTCTGAGTCAACATAGCTCTGGACAGCGCTTCCCTTCAGCACTGACTTCCTCATTCTCACAAACCTGAAAGTTGAACCTCCCGCTTTTCTCGCACTTGCCAAGGCTCCCCCAATCAGCAGTCAATACGTCATTCTGCCTGCCCCTTCGACTCCACCCCCTGTCATTCTGCCTGCCTTCAACTCCACCTCCTGTCAAAACCAAATAAAAGCACAGTTTTCTTTGTGTGCCTTAGAGGGTGCTTGTGTCTCTTTAGCAGCCATAGGCCTCTTTTCTCTTTCTTTTTCTGTCCTCTCTCCTTTTGTTTCTCTCTCGCATCGGAGGACGAAACACCAATAATCCTAAATCTCCATTCATCCTAAAGGATGTGTGAAAAACCAGCCATTGTGACTTCAATCTTCGGATGCGCCTCCAACCACAGTCCTGATGGATTCTCATCTTTTGCACTGACTCCCTCAAGGGCCCAGTGCTGTGTGACTGCCCACTATTTTTCTACCTAATGTCTATCTATCTATAATAATCCCCATTTGGTCTTATTCCTATTTCAGGGAAACCTTAAACTTTGCAAACCTCGCCTATTTCTCCTCCTCTTCCTCCTCTTCCTCCTCCTCCTCTTCTTCCTTCTCTTCTTCCTTTTCTTCCTCCTACTTCTCTTCTTCCTTTTCCCTGTGTGGGGTGCTTATGTTTTACATTTCTTATTCTTTTCATTTTTGAGACAAAGTCTTGCTTTATAGTTGATGTAGTCCTCAAACTCATAGCAACCCTCCTGCTTCAGCATTCCCAGTGTGCCACCATGCCTGACAGCCACACTTAGTCCTTCAAATCCATGCATAATCCTGTGGGAGAGAATAACTGTGAACAGCTTTAAATGAGTCATACTTATATTGCTGATCTTTAAAACTTAAATTGTCTTTGATAATCAAAAATAACTTTTTTAACTCAGGGACTCACTGTGTAGTTTGGACTGGACTTGCACACACTGTGTAACTCAGACTGGCCTAGAATCACAACAATCCTCCTGCCTCAGCCTTCCCAGTGCTGGGATTACAGATGTATGCCACCACGCCTGGATAAGAGAGGGGAAAGTGGCAGTTGTTTTTGTGTAAATGAGTAGTCTACTTCTATGGAGCATAAAATCACAGAGTTGGATGTTCAGAGCGGAGTTAGTGTTTTAGAATGCACAATCCAGTTCTCAGATTCTAGGATGGAGATACAGTGTCTGCCATGGAGTCCAGGAATCTTCATTTTAACAAGAACCTGAAGTGATTTTGATGTCGGTGGCCCTTGTCCAGTTTGACTGTATCAAGGATGAGAACTGGTGTGCTGGGGCTGATATACCTCTCACCCTCACAAAGGAACATCCATGCAAAATCTATACAAGGAGAAAAACCAAAACCCACCAAAACATGGGACCTCTTTCCATAACATGTGTTCTCTTGCCTGGTGATTTGGTGGATAGAATACAAATTCTTAGTCCTTCAAAATAAAAAACAAAGGTTATTAACAACTGAAGAGTAAACTAGTGAGGCAGCATGAGAGATAGTATGAGAAATTATGTAGAAATGTAGTAGGCAGCCAGACAGGGCTGGGCCCTCGGGGAGTCAGTGCAAAAGATGAGAATCCATCAGGACCATGGCTGGAGGCGCACCTGAAGATTAAAGTCATGATGGCTGGTTTTACATACTTTCCTAAGGGATGAATGGAGGTTTAGGATTATTGGTATCACCCTTCTGAGATTTCCCATTACCTCATTAGGATGGGCCATCCTCTCCCACCTACTAAGACTGCTAAAACTAAAGTCAAGGCCAAGACTATATAGCTTATCAACCAAGGTTAATGATGTCATTTATGTACCCTTTCCACCACTGGGTCAATATTACCTCAGCAATACACTTGCAATCTTATTGGTTGATCAACCATTTTGGGACCCCCTCCTGTCTCTCGGGAGCTATTCCTATACCCTATAACTTTTCTCCAATAAATGTTCCAACTCTTAACTTCCATTGTTTCTTAGAATTCATTCTTTAACTTTGGGGAACAAGAAGGTCTAGCATTTCTCCAGTATGAGGTGCCAAGAGGAGTGTTAAGCACAGGGGTTTTTTTGTTCTGTTTTTCATGGTATTCTCCCAGCAGCCTTCCAAGAGAGTGCTGTGCAGCCTCTTGAGTGGAGCGTGTTGTCAACCACCAGCCAATCAGGGAAGGATGATAAACTCATCTGCTGATTCAGGAAGAAGCACAAAGGGCCGCCGAGATGGGAGATAGCGTATTGAGAGACACACGCAAAGGACGCAAGCAGAATGGTGAAAGAGAGGTGAGAGTAAGGGAGAATGGAGGTGACAGCAAGGGCATGGAAGAGCCGAGCTGACTGAGCCTTTTTCACAGGAAAAAATAATTGTGATCATTTCTTTAAACTTTATTTCTTAAAAATTGCAAGAGTAATTCAAATTCATTGCAAATAATTCAGATTTGTGCAAAAAGTAAAATTTGCAGCGCATCGTATATTGAGAGCTAATTTATATATCATAAAATTCAACTCAAAAGTGTACAATTCAGTATTATCAGTATATTTGGAGGGTAAAGCAAAGATTACCATTATGTTAGTATATTTTTTATTATCTCCAAAAGTACCATATTCTCCATGAGCTATCACTCCCCATTTACTCTTTCCCCAGGCCCTGGCTCTCAGGGATCTATTTTCTCTGTCTCTATAGATTTATCCATGCGGGTGAGGTTATAAATGGAACTGATAGATTCTGCTAGCCTGGGGTTTAGCTATATCCTCCCAACTTGGTACTGGACCTAGAGAAACTATTTATTTCTCCAAGAGTAACTTCTACATTCTCCTTCTCATTCCAGAGATAAACCTCCCTCTCCCTTTTTGCAGGTGTGCTGATCCATTTCCAATTCCAAGACTCCACAACCACCCAAGCCTCCTCCTCCGGCCCCCAGTAAATCTTTCTGTCTCCTGTTTCACACAGGCAGATGCTCCTTCAAATCAACGGTTAATACGTCATTTTCCCACCTCCAAACTCCTCCCCCAGGCAAAAATGATAAAAGTAGTCCCACTTCTTTATTCTCGTTTGAGAGCCTCTGTACCCCTGCCCTGCGAAGCTCTCCCATGCCCACAATAAAGGCTTCCTCCTTTGTCTCCTTATCTCTCTCATTTTCTCTGCGCCACTTCAGATTGAGTGCCAAAATTACTCAATCAGGAACCACACAATATGTAAACGTATGTGTCTTGCCTGTTGATTGCACTTACAGGATTTTTAAGACTCACTCATGTTGCACTCATATTCCTTTTTATGGCTACAAGGCTGTAGTATGGATATACCACAGTCCATTGACCCGTTTTCAGCCAATAGATAATTCTCCCTTGTAATTACTACAAATAATGCTACTGGAAGCATTCGTGTACAGGCTTTTTGTGGGAACATATTTTCAATTCTCTGGATATATATTTAGAGTAAAATTACTAGGTTAAAGGATAACTCTTTAACATTTTGAGCAACTGTCGAAGTCTTTTCTAAAATATCTGTACCACTTTACATTCCTATAAGACATGCACGGGTATGTTTTATATCTAGATGTCCCCCTGTATTAGTTACTTTTCTTGTTGCTGAGATAAAATATCCAACAGCAGACGTTAAATAAGGAAAGGTTTATTTAGGTCACAGTTTGTAGAGATTTCAGTTCAGAGTTGGTTGGCTCCAAGGCAGGCTGGCATGGCAGACAAGCATCACAGAGGAAAAACAGTGCATAGTGAGCAGAAGGCAGCAAAGCAGCCAAGTAGCAAAAAAGCAAATGACAACAGTAACCCTCTTTCTATCCCTTATATTCTACCCAGGCCCTCAGAGGATCTATCACTGACACCAGGATAGGGTACCCTTAATTCTAGCATTGAACTATGAATCAATCCTAACATGACATCCTTAAACCCAGCATCACACACACTAGATCCAGCCACCTCTGTAAAGCCCCGCCTATGATTGCATGAGACTGTGGGGCGACAGCTAGATACAAGCCACAACACTCCCCCCCCCCAGTAAAGCCTCGTGTACTCATAGGTGGGGCTATGGGAGATAATTATATCAACCCTCATAAATGGATTAGCCCACTGGTACGATTATGGCTAAATGTGAGGTTGGGAGGTGAAACCTGGGGGAGGTGAAGGCATAGCCTGGAAGTGTCCATCTCCTTCCTCCCTTGATAATTCTCTGCTTCCCACCACATCAAGAGCTGTTTCTCCTCTGCCCTGACACCCTGCCTTGGAGCCAGCTGACTATGGGTTTGTCTTGGTTACTTTTCTCCCATTGCTGGGACAAAATTAAGGAACCAAACACCCAAAATTAAGGAAGGAAAGATATATTTAGCTCACACTTTGTAGAGGTTTCAGTCCATAATAAGCTGGCTCCAAGGCAGAGTGGCATGGCACTAGGGACAGTGTCACCGTGTTCCAGGCAGCAGAAGACAGCAAAAGCAGTGAGCAAAAGGGTTAGAACAAGCCTCTTTTCCTCCCTTTTATTGTAAGTACCCACCCAGGGCGGGTGTAGCATTTATACCATCTCCCTGCCCTTCTTTAGCACAGGCTGAGGAAGTTTACAAAGTGGGGACTCTGGCTGCCTGCTGAGTCACTTAGTTAAACTTCTTAACTTCTGAAGTCGACACAAGGTATCAACCATTGTAAGGTTGAAACTTCTATAGACTGTAGGCCAAAATAAATCTTTTCTCCATTAATTTGTTGATATCAGCTCTTGTGTTTCATCAAGGAAGAAAGCAGCTAGGAAAATAGGGTTTCCAATTTCTTCACATCCTTGTGAACAATTGCTGTTACCTATGTCTTTTATTCCAGCTGTGATAGTGAATATATCTCAAAAAATGGTGTCTCAAAGAATGGTACCTCCTTTTGGTTATTTTTAACGAAGAGCTTAAATCTTCCCTTCTTTGAGTGGCTTAAGTATGATTTTTGCCAGAAAACAGGGAAAATAAAATCACATTTCAAGGTCTTTTTGTTTTCTTTTGTTTTGATTTGGTTCTCTGAGACAGGATTTTGCTATGTAATTCAGACAGGCTTTCTACTCATTATAAAGCCTGGGCTGGCCTTGAATTGGCAGTGATCCTCCTGGCTCAAGGTATCTTTTTTAACTTGACGGTTAGGATTCCTACAGCTCTGATGTCTACTTTACCAGTTGCTGCTTTGGAAAGAGAGTACTGGCAGTGCTTGGGTGAACATTCAAGCATACCTTAACTTAAACTTAGCCAAGATCACTTACAGGAAAAGTTTGACTTTTGGTATAAGGAAGATGTGCAAGTTAACTGTGATATCAGTTTGAAAGGATTAATAAATGCCTTGTACATTAGTGGAGCACAGTTCTGGGTGTGTCAGTAGATGATTGACACAAAGGCTGAAAACTGAGAAGGGAAAACTCACCCATCATGGGTGCCTGGATAGAATAAAAAATCTCTCTCTCTCTCTCTCTCTCTCTCTCTCTCTCTCTCTCTCTCTCTCTCTCTTTCTCTGTGTGTGTGTGTGTGTGTCTGTCTTTCTCTTTTTTCCACCATCACCTTTGGATGTTAGTTTCCACTTCATTCAAGCTTCCAGCAGGTACTGTTAGTTTCCACTTCATTCAAGCTTCCAGCAGGTACTGTTCAGCCTTCCATGCAGACGCTTTGGTTTTCCAGCAGGGACTTGATTGTGAGCTCCAGGCCTTTGACTTTTGGCACTTTCCAGCACATAGACGGCCATTTTGCAGTATTTCACCCCTGATTCCAAAGGCAGCCACTGTAAGACTATTTAGTAAACTCTTTATATTTACATGACATATATGTGTGTGCATATAATGTTACATTACATTATATTAAATCTGTCCCTCCAAAGAACCCTAACTGATACAGATATTTTATTACCAGAGAAGCAGGGTTGTTGCTGTGGTGCTGCCTGATCATATAGGACAGAAGCTTTTGGGATTCACTGCAGCAGAAGTTTGTAAAGGTTTGGAGATGCTGGCTGGAGAAGCCCTAGAATGCTGTGAACCAAGTTAGGTGGTGGATTCTGATCAGAGTTCAAAAGACCAGACAGCTGACAGTAATAGAGCCAGTAGGGACCCGATTCAGGAAGTGTCAGGTGAGAACAAAGACTCCATTGGCAGTTGGACTCCAGGCTTCACATTATGATCTGGCAAAAAAAACTTGTCCACAGCTTGCCAATGTCCTGAGACTTTGCAGGAGACTGAAATTAAGGACAGTTGACTAATTAAGCTGGTGGAAGAAATTTCCAGACAGCCTAATCCTGAGGCTATGGCATGTCTACTGTTGGGAACTTTTAGCCAGCTTTATCTTGAGAATCAAAAGCAAAAGGCACAGCTAAAGGTAAGCAGCTCTCCTCTGCCCTGCCTTGGAACCAGGCAATTATGGAATGAAACCTGTACAAAGAAAGAGTCAAAATAAACCTTTTCTCCTTTAACTTGTGGGTGCTGGGCACTGCATCTCAGCAACAAGGAAAAGAGTCAAGAAGATATTTTAGCCCCTTCTTATTCCTGCAAGTCCGTCTGCTCAACACTTAGCACTTTGTGGGTGTGGCAGGCACACTATACGTGTTCATTCACATGCTGAGTAAGACAAAATCCCATGACCTCAAGAAAATCAGTGTTAAGAAGAATGGGCAGATAAAGAAATAAATTTGAGCCCACAGTTCACCAAAATGGCTAAAATTTAAAAGCTGAAATGGATAGGAAATATAAAACAACTAGACAATGATGACAATATACATTATCCTAACTATTTTAGAATAGCATTAGTACTGTCTCTTAAAGATGAATATTCATTCATTCCATATATACATAATAGAAATGCATATATATGATCATTGCAAGGTACTTACAGGAATGTGTGTAATAGCATTACTGTTCATACTAAAAAATGGAAGTAACTTAAAAGTCTATCAATATAAAATAAATGGTACAGTAGTTGAGTAGAATATTATATACAATGAAAATAAATCACCATTTTGAGCAATAACACAGATGAATCTAAGACACATAATACTGAATCAAAGACATTAGATAGGCAAGAGCATGGAACAAAAAATAGATAAAATAATTTATGGCAAAAGAAATCAAAGTGGTGATGACATTGGGAGCTAGGTAACAACTGAAGTAAAGCAGAAGAGGGAATTCTGAAGTTCTGATAATATTCTTTCTCTTGAGCAAGGTGGTAATTACACAAGTGTGTTCACCTTGTAAAACTCATTGAGCTATATATTTATAGTTTGTGTACTTCTGTAAGTATGTTGTACTTAAATGAACTCCCCACAATGAATGTAATCATTATGTACTGAAAATACGTACTAATAAAAAAGATTCTTTTGTAAATCAACAGTGTATTTCAGGGGTGGTTTTGTTTTGTTTTGTTTTTGTCTTTTTGAGACATTCACTATGCAGTTCAGGCTCGCCTTGAACTCACTTTGCAGCCCATACTGGCCTCTTACTTGGAGTGATTCTCTTGCCTCAGTCCTCTGATGTTTGTTTACTTTTTCCATGATGGAGATAGAACCCTGGGTCTCCACTCAGAGCCACATCCCCAGCCCTTTCAGTTAGCTTTAATTTTGAGGCAGGATTACATCGAATTGCCCAGACTGGACTTCAATATGAGATCCTCCTACTGCTGCCTCCCCGAATACGGGGGTTACAGATATACACTATCACTCATGGTTATATTTCAGTTCCTCATGCAGAAAATCAGAAGCCTGCACCAAGCACTCTCATATAACTGGGGGTACTTAACTCTTTACAGAAAGGCATCAGAGCTGGGCATGGTGGTGTATGCTTGTAATCCCAGTACTCAGGAGGCTGAGGTAGGAGAATCTCTGGGAGTTTGAGACTAGTGTAGGCTACATAATGAGTTCAAGACCAACTTAAACTGCATAGTGAGACCCTGTCTCAAAAAAAAAAAGCATCAGAAAAAGGCTCTCTGGAAATGATTTCAGTGCTGGAATTTGAAACATAATTTTTACAAGCAGAAAAAAATGACAAAAGAAAAGAGGTGAGGCACTGAAGACAGAGGGAATAGGGTACTCAAAAGCACATAGAGGCACAAAATCACACAGCGTGTTTTAGGAAGTGTGATTGCATATTTTTGGAGCATTAGTGGGAAGGGATTCCAGATGATAATACTGACCAGGTCATGAAAACCCTCTCTTTCCCACTTTGTACCTGTAGTTATTGACCTTGACATGGAAATATATGCTCCTGTTATTCTCATTAAAACTATGGACTATCTCACTGGAAAAATGCACACGTGAAATTCTGCAGAGAATTTGCAGTTCTGATGCTTAGGCCATTGATTCTTGGTTCTTGGATCTCAGATGAAGAATCCTTTCTTTGTAGTAGACAATGGGGATTATAGAGCTTTAAGAAGAACAGTGGTTGGATCAGATTTATATTTTTTTATTTATCAGAAGTATCATTTATTAGAAGTGTCCCTTATTTTGAGTTTATTTCTGTTAGTGCTTGTTTGCTGCATATAACAATTACATTTATTATGGGCAGTTGGTGCTTCAACATAACACATCTCAATTCAATTCTTATTTTTATTTATAGTTTTTTAGTTTTTTGAGATAGGGTCTTATCATGTAGTCCAAGTTTGTCATGAACTCACTGTATTGTCCAGGCTAGCCTCAAACTCTTGGCAGTCCTCCTGCCTCAGCCTCCCAAGTGCTGGGATCACAGGAGCATTCCACTACACCCACTACATCTCACTTTTTTTTTAGTGTCCCCTTTCCCACTTCTCCCTCCCCCAGATTTATATTCTAGTTAGATCAGTGAATGCTATATGGGAATTGAGCTGAAAACTGAGTCAAGAACTGATTAAAATGGCAAAAGGACAGCATTACCAGGATTCTCAGGATGTTCATAGATAGAATAATCTAGGATCAGGGACTGATCAGGTGTGAGAGCTGAGGAAGAAGCTTACTTTTGGGATTGTTGCATTTCTAACTTGAGTTGGTACTCAGGTCACCAACCCAGGCTGGACACTGGACAGCATCAAGGACATAATGAACCAAGGCAAGGATGCTTCTTGTAAAGAAATAGCCCACACCCTAACTCCATAGGTCGATTGATTTCGCCTCCTGTGGCGCCATACATGTTTGGGCCTTGTGTTCTTTGGCGTAGACTTGGGTGAAAACAAATCAATTTGCACACCCTAATTTACAAAGTCGTTAGGCTTTGCCTTGGAGAAGAAAACAAAAGCAGATTCTGATGCTTACCAGCACTACTTACCCATTTGCATGCACCGAAGGATATATGTAAGGGAAAGGACTAAACTCTGAGATCACAGGCCTTTCATGGCGCAGCCGAACGTAACATCTAGGACTGTAACACTGTTCACTCTAGGTCATCAAAACACTTTCTTTTACTGAATGAGAATTAACCTGGGCTGTCTGGTGGATATTTTGGGCCCCAACAGATCATGAAGCAATAAATAAGGACTGCCCAAAACAATGATGGAAGAACAGGTAGAAACTGGTGTTCACTGACAGTCTGCAGCAAACAAAAAGAATCTGAGTGAATTTTCCAGTTCTGTTTATTGACAATCTGAGCCTTTGGAATCTGAAGTTATCACACAAGGGAGACAAACTGAAGGCTCCAAGTCATCTGATTTGAACACTGAAAGGAATGTGACCTCATTTTGAACCCCTGAGAGTGAAACAGGATATATCAGTCTAATCAGATTTGCATTTTTAAAACATCACTCTGGCTGCTTTGCAGAGAATAGATAGGAAGGAGGTAAATATGGGTGCAGGAATACAGAAGACCACTAAAATCATAGAGATGACGGTAGCTTGAACCAAGGTCTCACAGGGGTTATAGAGAGATTTCAGTGGATTTACTATGCACATATTTCAGAGGTGGAACACATGGAACATGGTAATTAAGTGAATGTGGGGAGGTGGGAAGGAAGAGAGGAGTCACAGATGAATCTTAGGTTTCTGACTTGTACCTTGGATTGATGTAGAACCATCCCTGCAGAAGGATCAGGTGGGCTGTAAGAGATGGAAGTTCAATTTCATACATTACATTTGTAAGGGTTATGAGACATGCAACTGGATTTGATAAGCAGATAATTGAGT
The DNA here is from genome assembly GCA_004027295.1 of Dolichotis patagonum. Classification (NCBI taxonomy): domain Eukaryota; kingdom Metazoa; phylum Chordata; class Mammalia; order Rodentia; family Caviidae; genus Dolichotis; species Dolichotis patagonum. Next base: position 269 of record PVJX010046522.1, on the reverse strand, counting down.
CAGGGCTAGATTTCAGAAGAGAGATCTTGGTTATACACTCACAGTTGAATTCACTCACACCCAGACAATAATTGAAGCTTTGTAGTTAGAATAAGTGAGACTTACTGAGATAATAAAGATAAGAGGACATAGAACAACACTACCATTTAGAGGTTATGTGGGTGGGGAAAGGCAGTGGCAAAAACTGAGAAGTACACAAATAAAACCAGGAGAGAATATGATATCACGGAAATCAAAGAAAGAAACTGTCTCAAAGAATCAATTGTGTT
>PVJX010046521.1:0-12258 GCA_004027295.1 Dolichotis patagonum | reverse complement strand
ATAATATATAATATATAATATATAATATATAATATATAATATATAATATATAATATATAATATATAATATATAATATATAATATATAATATATAATATATAATATATAATATATAATATATAATATATAATATATAATATATAATATATAATATATAATATATAATATATAATATACATAATACATATATATATATATATGGCTAAAATTGTGTGTGTGTGTCACAAATGAAGCATGGAAAGATGATTAAATAAGGGATGATTAGCTCAGAAATCTCAGAACACAAGAAATGGAAGACTAGTGAATTCCAGAAAGGATGGTTTTCTTTACATATCCAGATTTACTGCTGGAAAGCCAGACAAGTTGGAAATGACAAGTCTAGACCAAAAAAAGACACCAGTAAAGCTTCTTTCTTTTAACCAAAGGGTCTGTAAAAAGGCAGCCTCACAAGACAAAAATTATGCAATTGTTATAAAAGTTTTCATGAGAAAATGTTTGTCAAATTATGCATAGAAGGAATATTCCTCAAAATGATAAAGGTGGTATGTGACAAACCAACAACTACCATTATAATTCATGATGAAAGACTGAAGCCTTTTTCTCTAAGAACAGATATAAAAAAGATACCAACTTTTACCACACTAATTCAGTTTAGTACTGAAAGCATTAACTTCAGAACCAAGGTAAGAATCTAAATCAGTAAGAAAGTGGTGAATTTGTCTTTGCAGATGACAAGTTCTTACTATAGAAATCCCTAAAGACTAGAGACATGCAAATGCAAACACACACACACACACACACACACACACACACACACACACTGAACATTTCAGTAAAGTTCATATACAAGATAAAACTATTTGCATGTCTGTATACTAACAGAACTATCTGAAAAGGAAATTAAAAGTCTCATTTAAAAGTAGATCAAAAGGGATTAATGTAGAAATAAATGTATGAAAAGAGTAAAAGACTTGTGTACTAAAAAAAATAAAACATTGGTAAAATAAATACAAGCACATATATAATTAAAAGAATTCCCATATTCATAGATGGAAATCATTGATGTTATTGAAATTTTGGTATTATTTAAGATATCTAGAGTCCATAAAATCTCTATCAAAATCCTAGTGGCGTATTTCACAGAATAATAAACAATTCAAAAATTCAGCTACAACCATAAAGGACTCCAAATAGCCAAGTGATGTCCAGATAGAATAAAGATGGAGACAAAACGCTTCCTGATTTCTAAATCTATTTTAAAACTCCCTTTAAATCAATTATGCCCTTGTATTATTATTACAAAAATAAGAAAACAGTGCAATACAAAGAAATTCAGGGTCTAGGAAAGGACTATGTAGTTTTGAACATCTGATGGACTTCTCTCCAATAATTGTCCTAGAAAAATGAAAAATTCATAATTAAAATAATTACTATCTTATCTTCTGCTGCATGAGCATTAGAACAATGTGGATTAAAGAATCCTAAGGGTGAAATCAAAGCTAAGCAAAGCTAATTAAAGCTGAGCAACAATCTAAGGTAATATGTTTCAAACATAATTGCACAAGCATGATTCACCAGGAATATGTTACACTATCATATTAAAAATAAGAATTTCTCTATAGTAATAGGTAGCATTAAAATATAAATCAAGACTCTTTAGTGGAAAGAGTTATTTGTAACACTAATAAGTGGCAAAGAATTGGTATCTATAACAAATTAAAATCTAAGAGCACATACTTTCCATTAAGAGAAAATTAAAATGGGCTATAAACATAAAAATATGTTCCACCAAATTTAATCATGAAACTAAAAATAAAACTGAAAATATGTCTTCTACATATCAGATTTGCAAGCATTAAGAAGTCATATCATAAAGAACTCATATGTTAGAATTTTATTTGGGTAAAGTTCAAATGCAGAGTACAGTGACGAACATATTGTTAAGTGACCCATAAAAACTACCAGTTTCAAGTGATTCAGCCAAATATGGAAGGTTAAGTGTATAAAGTCAGTGAATGAATGTTTATTTTCAGTGGTCTGAAAGTGTTTCCTGTGGGAAGGCCAAAGGGACATTGGAAACCCTCAGGGGAGGGGTCTGTGCAGTTTCAGAAGGTCTTACATGTGTTTTAACAATCAGGTTTACCAACTGGAAATGTATGATAAATATTGAATGAAGGTGAAGCCTCTCAAATACAGCCTAACATGTGTCTATTTCGATAGTAGTAGCAAACTACTGTCCTAAACTAATATCTGACAGGAGTGAGAAATAATTTTATCTACTCCAAAGTATCTTTTAAATATGCATTGAACTTTTGTTTAATGAATTACTATGCAGAAATTACTATTCATAAATACTTATGCAGAAAAGCATTGTGGAACACCTGACAAGTATTTATTTGTTCGGTTTTTTTTGCTCTGTCAATACCAAATGAAATGAAAGCTTAATAAAATGATAGACTAAATACACGTGGTTTATTTTTGCATTCTCAAAGCATAGGTTAGTCACTGGCATTTACTACAAACAAAATAAGTATTTTTTAAAAAGAGAAAACATAAATGAAGAAAGGGATATGGGCCATAAAATAATCTGTATTACGACGAGTATTTGGGATATTTCAGTATGAAATGAAAGAATATGTAGTAAAAGGGAACAACAGGATTGGGGTGAGGGAGGATTTGTTAATATGTACAAAGAACATTTTGTTTGTTCATATATAATTCAAAGGATTGGGTTTGAGAGGTAAGAGGAGCTGAATATTTTCAGGAAGAAAATCCTTGTGATAAACAGAGGTGGGATTAATTATGATAGCGCCAAATCTTGACCTTAGATCTGTGCAAAGAAATTTTTCTACTGAAAAACAGATGAGGCAGAGGTAACTATCTATACAGGTTACCTTCATTTTGTGAATAAATTAATGAAAGGTTGTTGTATCTGAAACTGTATTATTCCACTCTTATATTAAATCCTTCTTTCATGCCTTGTTTTCCCATCCAACTTGGCACCATGGTCCTTTACTGAGTAAAATATTCACTCCTGACCCCCACACTACTACAGGTAGAACTGTGTCCTTCCACCTGTACTGTTCTCACTCTAGATCAAGCCAAAGATTTGATTTTTCTCTTAAATCCAGGTGCTGGAGACAATTGAATAAAATATACCATGTGTGTCATCTCCAGCTCTACTTGGATGTGGGACCCTTTATGAGGACATTTGATTCATCTGGCTGTTATTTTATTAGGTTTTCATGAAGTTCCCCTCTCTCCTCCTAAGAGTAACTTAATTTTTTTCATTCTTTGTCTCCCTAGAAAATGTTTCCCTTTATTTTCTAGTTAATCAAGAATTTCAGTGAAGTCGTATTCCTTTAGTAATATCTATCTATTCATTTATTTCTGCTTTTCTTATCCATCATCAACAAAGATGCTAATTTATCCAAAAATGCCTTGGATTCTACTAATACTATCTCCACGTACTGTTTTTCTATTCAAATTAAGGAAATTAAATTGTTTAAAGGTTGGCAAATTGAAATTGTTCATTGAACAATTATGAACATTATACAACATTCATGTTTTCATATATCAATATTGTTTATAAATGTTCATATGTGTGTGTATATATATATATATATATATCTTCAAAGAATAGTATATCTAATTATCAACCTCTTATTTTTCAGCTTAAATCAAACAATTAAAGGCCACCAGGTAGGGGGGTTTTAGTTGTTTTTGCACTGGGGATTAAACTCAAAGACTTTCCACTGATCTCTTCTTGTATTCTAAATTGCTTTGCAAATATTTTCTGATCTTTACATACATAGTCTGTCATAAATTTCTGCATGAGTTAAAGTAACCATTTTTATTTGAAAATCTATTGTTGCCTTTCACTTTTGCCTCCTCCTCCCCAAAAAACACGAAAGAAAATAAGCAAAAGAGATTTCCAAAGCCTCTCCCTCAAATGCAAATCAAAGCAAAAGAATAGAAAAATATGATTCTAGCCTGTAGCATTCTTAGGGATTGATGGCCCTAATGCTGTGGGCCAAGTAAATCATGAATTAATTCAGCAGCACTTTATGCAGTTACATCTACACATCTATAGTTCCTATGTCAGTAAATATATGCCAGTCCCTTTAAAAACTACATAATGCTAAAGAGTATCTTTTTCCAACACCTATGGATCTCGGTGCGCGGTTGTCATGGATACACCCCTTTTGTTTGTTTGAGAGAGCTGTCCAATGTGTGCATTTGAATCTTCGCTTACCATATCTGCAGTGATGTTACAGGTACTTTAGAGTAGTAAATAAAATTAAGCAACTATGCAGTGTCTGCTGAAAGAATAAACACATTTACTTGCATGCATTTTAATAAATTAGTGCTTACTGACACTTTAAAATACAAGTAATAGGTACTGTATTATCCAAGGGAGAATGAGTTTTGCAAGACTTTACCTTTGCTTGTAATGTTATATTACTAAAAGTGTAGGAAATCATCATCCTTTAGAAAAAGAAAAGAAAATAAGACACCACACATATTTAAAAGTAATATGTATTCCTCTCAAGAGAGTGTTTTTATTATAAAAATTCAGAAGTATAGGTAGTTTACCCTCAAGATAATCAAAGCGCCATCTCTCACACTCATTCTCCTTTTCTCCTTCTTATGTGTCATAATAGCATCATCTTTATGTGTTACTAGGTGCCATGAAAAATATATATTACAATCTGCAAGTGCTAAAAGAGCAAAGCTTAGAGCTCAAGCTGTATTTTTCCCATCTAAAAGTCACAAAAGACACAAAAGAAAACGATGAACAAAAAGCCAAGAAAGCATGCACTAGATGGGAGCTTCTGGAAATTATGCTACTTTGTGCAAAAGCACCAACCACAAAAAAATTTAATGTCACCTCTATTGAGAGGTCAGGGCTGGTTTAGCTGTCACTGAGACATGAGTTAAGCAGATATATGTACAGAGAGAAAGTTCAGGCTCAAGAAACTCCATACTGATGTGCAGTAGTGTAGAAACAGCACGAAACATGTTCCCAGCTTATTGTTAGCAAATGAATATGCATGATAAGGACATATTTGTTACAGATTTGTTTCTGTCTGAAAGGACTTGTAAATGTTCACTTTCTAATAAAAATAAAGAAAATGAACAGGGGCTGGGAATGTAGCTCAGTGGCATAAGCGCCTGCCTGGCAAGCATGAGGTCATGAGTTCGATCCCCAATACCAAAATAAATAAATAAAATAAAATAAGGAAATTTCAAATGGTTAGAAGAGTTTACTTCTATTTTCATATTTTTAGATAAAGTTTTATGTTCTTTGGGGGAAAGTTGCTGATTGTAAGATAACTTGTCAGTCATGCTATTAATGGAAATGATTAGGGAAATTTGTTTTGACTTCTGTAAATATGGTTTTAATCATTGAATAGCCTACCTCCCTAGAGAAATTTGAAAGCCACATAGAGACACAATATTGTCTTCAATACACATCCAAAAGATATGTGCCCAGTGGATATTTAGGATAGAGTAAACTAATATTTTATATTTTTAAGGGGACTTAAAATTGTGTAAGAATTGGACAGGGAAGGTTATTCCTTCAAGTGTTCTTATTCTATATAAAATAGCAATGTTTTAAGGCTCTGTGAAATTCATAGCATAGGAAGAGAAGTATTTCTAACATTATCAGATATAATGATATTGTTTTAGCTAAGAAAAAAGAAAAACATTAAGAATGGTGTTTCTAAACTTTACAACTGCCATCCAGTAAACAACCTGAGTTAGAATCTATTCACATATCGTCTATTTTCTTCTTTTCTCATGAACAAGTTGACAATTTTTTTTTTTTTTTTGGTACTGGGAATCGAACTCACGACCACATGCTTGCAAGGAAGGCGCTTATGCCGCTGAGCTAAATCCCCAGCCCCAAGTTGACAATTTTCAATTTTAATGTTTAGCTGGAAGCTAAAATTTTTAACTAGTAATATATTTAGTTAAAATTTTTGCTCATTCACTTTAAAAAAAAACAGAAAAATAAATACCCACCTCACCACCTCAAGCATGGGAAAAGGAAAGTTAATGTGCAGTTTTCTAGTGGGTCAGGACTAGAACCAGACGGATGTGGCTGTAAGAAGAGGTAGAAATCTACCCAGTTGGATCAGGTCTTGGCTGAATGCATGCAGAATAAATCATACTGTATAAAACAAATACACAATTATTTTCATCAAAGTACACCTCAAAGAAATATTCTAAGAAATTAAATTAGCACAGAAGAGATCAATCTTAGCAGTTATCACTTACTCCATTTATTTCAATGACAACTGACTCACTTACTAAATTTAAATGTGATTACATAGAATTTTTCAGAAAATGAGTTTTGTAGGATTCCAGTAGAATATATGCATTAGATACTTCTTTTCAGTGTGAAGTGAATAAAAAATTCCAAAAGGAGATAGATATTTTTGTAGCCTTTATTAAGATAAATTTTAACTATTGATTAAAGGATATTTTGCAATAAATCCATTTAAAATCCTGTAAAAGAAACAAAGGTTTAAAGGTTCCATGTTCTATTTCTCTGACTGTGAAGAAATAGAATGAACAATATATTGCTTGTCATAACACTGAAGTTAGCTATCAAGGAACCACTGATCTGGCTCAAAACAAAGTCATTTAAGTCTTCAAAATCATATGAAAACTATGGTTCTAGAAAGAAAGTGGATTTCAAAGCTTGGCTTCAACTTGAAATTTTGTGAAGAAATTACATTACCAGAAAGTTCCAAATATAAGTGACAATTATACACTGCATATTTTCAAAATCTAGAAGAGAGAATTCTATGTGGTTTCACCATAGAGACATGAAGTTTGAGAAGATACATCATTTAACCTGACTTTACATGGGGTATATATGTACTGAACAACAATTGTCACACAGGAATATGTACAACTGTCATGTTTTGTCATCAGTCAATTTGAGTCATTCATAGAAAAATTTATCATCCTGAGACCATAATGCTAAGCGAAATCAATCAGACATAGGTTAAATATTGCACAGCTTCCTTTATAAGGGAAAACCAAAGTGTAAATAATTTAAAGAACAAAATGAAAGACAGATAGTAGGAAATTGGGAGGTAGAGTGAGAGAACTGGATGAGGACAAGAAGGAGGAGATGGGGAGAAGAAACACAAAGGATCAAGACACAGTATGTACATATCCCAAATTAATACAAAGATTGTGTTTATTATGTATTACAGATGTAGACTAGTAAAAAGGGAAAAATAAAGATGACTAAATTTTAACCAATTTTTTGATAATAAATCAAAGGCATTTTCAGGTTAAAAAGCAAAGACACTTTTTAGCAATTAAACCAGATAAAACACAGGAAACAAGTATTTGATAGATTTGTAATACTGCAAATTGATTTCATAATTATTTTATTATATACACTAATGTATTGCAAAATAAACTGAGAGAGAAGAAATGAAGAGATAGAAATTTTCACTTCACAAATAACAAAATTTGTTTGATGTACAGTTTTATAGACATATCTAAAATTTCATCCAAAATTACAGAATCCATATTTTTTTCAAATGCAATAAAAAATTTTAATATTAGACTACACATTAGATTATGAAATTATTCTCCAAATATGAAAAATTATTTCATCCATATTATATTCATTAGGAATATAAAAATTCTAAAATAATAAAAAATAACATCACATATATTTAAATAAAACTGTATATACATCTCATAAGATTAAACAAAACAGAAATTATAAAATGTAAGATTTAACTTTCTATTTTGATTGGGCCTTTTATTTGTGGAGACTTTTTTTTGCATTCTTTATATATTATAGATATTAGTCCTCTATTTCAGGAAGAGTTGGAAATTTTTTCCTATTATGATAAATGCCTACATGTATTTATAGTAGTACAATTCATAACAGCTAAATCATGGAAACATAGGTAATAGGAAGTAGGGAGATAGATCTTTCTCAAAGGGTCAGGAGATCAAGAGATAGGGAAAAGGACATGGAAGAGAAAGAAAGGGAATAAAAGAAGGGATTAAGATGTGTTATAGAGAACCATAAACTAAGTGAAATGAGGCAAGTGTGGAATTCAAAGAAATTCAAGCACAGGAAAAAAAGGAGTAAGTGAAGGGTTAGCAAACACTGTTGGGAGGGGGAGATATGAAGGAAAGGGAAATATAAATCAGTAGTAAAAATGTTCAGTTAAACCACAGAAATAAATTTTATCAATCCATTGAAATGAATGACCACAGTTATTTATAATGTGCTATATATTTTAAAACACTCGTTTTCTTTTTATCTTTTATTTTATGAAAAAAATGAAATTTCACAAAAAAATAATAGCAGGACAATAGTTAATATGCTGTGCATTGTTATCTTCAAAGTAGTTAGACATAAGCCAGAAAATTCCTACATAAACTTCATCCCTCAATTTATCTAATAGTGCAAGACTTCCCTTTCAAAGATCCAAAAAAATTTTTTTAGTATTTTCATAACACAAAGATAGGCAGGTGTGGCCACAGAAACATTAAGTAACTTGACGAACCAAAAGTGTAAGAAAAGACCACAATTTGTAGCAGGTATTATGAAATAGGAAGAAAACGTTCCAGTGGGAAAAGGAACAAGGGAGGGGCGAGGGGCAAAGGAAAAGGGAAAAAAGGAAAAAAAATGAGAAAAATGGAAAAATGCAAACAAAATTTTTGTAAATGGGGAGGGGGAAGGGTTTGAAAGAGTATAGGGGAATGAAAAAAATCAAGTTATAACATGTGTAGTTACAAATTCCCTATATAAATGTGATCAATATGTGTATCTAAAATGTACTGATAAAATCTGATTTTAAAAACCATCGCATTGTACCTCATAAATATAAAGAATAATTTGTCAATTAAAATAAAACTCAAAACCTGTCACTTAGCAGTGCTTTTGTGCAGCTGATACAAGCGCTACTTAAAGTATACTCTTAACCTTAGAAGTTTTTGAGTTCAATGAAAAATGTAGTCTACTGAAACTTACAAACATTTGAGTGAATGACATTTTTATTTGAAAATCCACATTTTGCACCTTTAAAAAGGGATATATATATATATATATAGTCAATGAGTAATTATGTCAAATAATGACATATTAAGTACGAAAATTTGCTAAATATTTTCTTATAAAGTTTTGAAACATCCTGCTAGTAAAGGCAGGATTAGCATTGTAAGAGATATGCTTTTAAACAGAGAATGCCCAATAGCTCATTCATAGCACTTCCACTGCTACACCATGTAGAACATGGGATTCCCCTAAAAAAGCAGCTTGGAACAGCATAGCTCTTTGACAAAAGGACAGTTGGATGTAGTACAACTGACTGCTTACATAGCCCACTCTCCACCCCGAAGTACCACACCTGGTGTGGCTAAGGGATCTCGCCATGTTGGACATTGGTGTATGTAGTATCATGCTCATGACATGTACTGAGATTACATGATAATATGCATTGAGACCGTGTATACATTGTGCAAAGTTCCAGTGCCTCTATCAAAATATTTAGTGAAAGTTTATCAACAGTTCTTACAATTTTGTTTACAGATTGTAGGATAAGAATTTCCTGCAGTGGGTTAAGTTTGCATTTTACGTCATTGTATCTTATGTTGGAGAACTCTAGTATTAAAAACAACAAAACTAATAAATGTGCTACTGTGTTACAGCTAATCTACTAAATATTCTGATAAAAGTGCACTGTAGAAAATCTGTATGAATTGTGAAGTGAAGGCAATGGTATCTTGTGGAAAGAATTCCTTTTTGGAGTGATTTTCAAGTAATCTGATAGTGTGGGTGACGGGGTTTGCTTCTCGTTGTGGCCATCAGGCTGATAGGAACAGGGACTAAACTGTGAACCATGAGAAGGGAGTGGCCAGTGTCATGGAAGACACATTTTCCACAGATGAGAGAAGACAGATGACAGAAGTGGGCACCTAGATCTCTACCACACACTGTTCACAATAGCGCATCCTTCCTTTGAAAATCTAATTCACCTGCTGCTTTGAAAAGTCTTCCTATGGGCACCAGTAGTCATTCATGTAAAGTTCAGACCTCAGTTCCTACTAAACATTTAACAAATGTTAACTTTTAGTTTATTGTCCAACCGTGAGTCTTAAAGTATATTTCGTAGGCATGTTATGAAAATTAAATCCTGTGTAGTAATTCTGGTACATAATACGTCTTCACTAAATGTAGGGAGCGGCATGATAGCCCACTGCTGCCACCCCATCCTGCCCTCCTGTGGGCATTTGGTGTGTCTGCCTACATTACCCATGATCTTCTCTGCCTGGCCGGACATGACTGTGACCTATCCGGTCTCTCCACAACATCTCTGCCTGATGACAATTTCCTGCCCTCACCCTATATAAACCATGTTCACTTCCTCAATAAACGAGACTTGATTGGAACTGCTCAACTTGTCTCCATCTCTCTTTCCTCTTGCCCTGCCCCCCATCCCCGTTCCCTCTCCAGGTAAGACCCACGGACTGATCCGCGAGCCAAATCAAGTGGCGCCCATCATGGCCTCGCCTGGCACGGGGGATTCAACGAGGGACCGTTCTGAAGAAAGCTCTGGCCAGAGTGATCATTTCCAAGGGACTCGTCCCTGTGATCCACGCAGACGGCCACCTTACGTCTCGCCTGAATCACGGTAGGTGAACGGATTTTTTTTTTCTTATCGGCATGGGACAAGTACTTAGCACGAATTATTCGTGAATGGCCTTAGGGAGACACTCAAGGTTAGAGGGATTAAGGTTAAAACCAGGAATTTATTACAGTACTTTCAGTTCATACATAAGATATGCCTTGGTTTCCTTTAGAGGGCTCGATTGATATAAAGAGATGGGAAAGAGTAGGAGATGCTCTCAAAAATTATTACAGAATTTTTGGTCCCGAAAAAATCTTGGTTATCTCTTTTTCATATTGGACTTTAATTTCTGAGCTGCTGACCGAGCATCATTCAGACCCCCAAATTAATGAAATGCTTACTCAAGGGGAGGCTGCATTGCGCTCCTCCAGCAATCCTACCCCAAAGCCACCATCAGACACATTCAATGTGCCCAGTCGCCCCGGCTCGGTGATTCTTGATATCCCGGAGCCCCTTCAAGATGGCGACTTGCCACCACTTCCTCTTTCTGGAGTGCACGAGGGCACCCAAAATGTCCCCGCCCTGTCCGGCACCCAAAGTGGTGCTGCCCTGTCCGATACTCAAAATGGCGCAGCCACACTCTCTCCTCCATATTGGCCGATATATCCTGACCTTTCCGATTTCCAGGAAGTTGATTGGTCGCAATTAGCAGAGGAAGCTACTCAATATCATTCCCCTCCCACTGTTGTAGCCCCTGCACTAGCGACACTGGCTCAACCCCCGCCTGGCCTCTAAAAGCTGCTCGGCCCCCCTTCCGCCCTTCTCGATTTAGAAACTGAGATTCATTATTTGAAACAACAACTTCAACTAAAACAGGAAAAACAAAGGCTCATTTTACAGCTCCAGTCATTAGATGTGGGCTCTAACACTCTTTTAGGCACGCCAACTATGATGTTTCCGATGATGGAAACAATTCACCCTCCAGTAACAAATGCCCCAAAAATGGTGCCTCACTTAATGTTCCCAGTAACAGAAGCCACCACAGCTGATGTTGACCCGCAAAATGGTGGAGAGACAATTCGGCCTGCCCAAGATAATATTAGCCCAAGAAATGACAACAATAAAATGATTAGAGAAAGAGGGAGACCAAAGGGACGAACTAGACATGAGGATCAGTCCCCAAGTCAGGAAGATACACGAGATAAAACATGAGCCACTACAACAACTAGGGGAGATAGAAAGGGACAGCCACCTTGTCTGCACAAATGGGATTTAGAAACTAGTGATATTGAGGAAAAAAATGACTCTGACCCACATGATAGTGATTCAGAAACAGACTCTCCACCCCCAGGGCCATGGGCTAATAGGGCCCATAAGCCATTCTCTGTAACCGCCCTAATAGAATTAAAAACAGCAGTATCTCAATATGGCCCTACGGCGGCTTTTACCCTTGCGGTCCTAGATTCCTTGACCCAAGGTTGGATTACACCTAATGATTGGAGAGATTTAACTAGAGCTACACTCTCAGGGGGCAATTATCTGCTTTGGAAGGTTGAATTCCAAGATCAATGTGAACTTTTAGCCAAAGAAAATGCTAATTGAAAAAATTACTATACCCTTCCCATGTTAACAGGGA
>PVJX010046520.1:0-12252 GCA_004027295.1 Dolichotis patagonum | reverse complement strand
GAGACCTCAATATATCACTATCACAAATAGATCAACTAGACCAAAAAAAAGAAATCAACAATGAAATAGAGAACTGAACCAAACGTTTGAACAAATGGACTTAGTAGATGTCTATAAAGTGTTCCACATCACATCAGACTACACATCCTTTTGAGCTGCACACAGGACATGCTCTGTCATGGTTTATGTTGGTGGCCCCCAGGCCTCATGTATTTGCATTGTGCATTTGTGATTGGTTCATTGTCTAGTGCTTGGATTGGTGGTGTCAGTGCTACACCCTCCTAGGGATGGAGCCAGTATGTGATGTAATGGCAGCAAGAAGGTGTGTGTGTGTCTCTCTCTCTCTTGCCAGTTTCCACCTTGCTGTTTGCAGCCGCCATGAACTGCTGCCCGCCATGCCAACTGAGTATGGACTGAAACCTACCAAAACTGTAAGAAATAAACCTTTCCTTTCCCAACTTTGGGCATCAGATATTTTGTCTCAGCGACTAGTGAAAAGTAAGACATGCTCCTAAATAGACCACATAGTAGCTCATTAGAACATACTTAAGTAAATGTGAAGGAATTCAAAGTATCCCATGCATGCGATTAGATCATAGTGCAATGAAATTGGAAAGCAATGGCAAAAGAATCACATGGAAATTAAATAGCATATGCCTGAACAACCAGTGGGTCACAGATGAAATTAAGTTATTAGACAGTTTTTGCAACTGAATGTTAACAATACAATGTGCCAGCATTTGTGGGACACAGCAAAAGTAGTCCTAAGAGGGAAATTTATAGCAGTAAATACCCATATCATGAAAACACAGCAAGTACAAATAGACAACTTAATATTGAACCTCAAACTTCTAGAAAAATAAGAGCAGGCTAAACAAACGGCTAACATGAGGGAGGAAATTATAAAGAGCAGAGCATAAATGAACACATTGGAGAGAAAAAAAATACAAAGTATCAATGAATTGCAGAGTTGGTTCTTTGAATGATTAAGTAAAATTGGCAAATCCTTATCCAACCTTAAAAAAAAGGAAAGAAAAGACTCAAATCAGGGCGGGGGATTTAGCTCAGCGGCATAAGCGCCTGCCTTGCAAGCATGGTCGAGTTCGGTCCCTCGAACAAAAAAAAAAAAAAGGAATGAAAAGGATGAAATCACAATGGACCCTGCAGTAATCTAAAAAATCATCTATATCTATTTTGAAAACTTGTATTCTAATAAGATGGAAAATGCAGAAGAAATAGAGCAATTCCTAGATATATATGAATTACCAAAGCTGAATATAAAAGCTATAAAAATCCTAAATAAACCAATATTAGTCATTGAAATGAAAAATGTAATTAACAACCTATCAACAAAGAAAATCCCAGGTCCTAATGATTCTTGCTGAATTCTACAAGAAATTTAGAGAAAACTAACACCACTACTTCTCAAACTCTTTAGTGAAATTGAAAGGGAAGTAATACTCCCAATCCTGTAAACAAGTATTACCCTGAAATCAAATTGGAGAAGAACCCAACTAAGAATTACAGAAAAATCTCCCTAATGAACATAGATACAAAAATCTTCAATAAGATACTGGCAAACAGAATGCAGCAAATCATCAAGATTATACACCAGGACCAACTGGGATTCATCACAGGGAACCAGGGATGATACAACATACACAAACCAATAAATGTGACATACCATATTGACAGAGTCAAGGACAAAATCATTTGATAATCTCAATAGAGTCAGAAAAAGCTTTTGACAAAGTCCAGCATCCATTCCTGATTAAAAAATCCTACAGAAAATTGGAATGGATGGTCATGTCAATCTGATAAAAGTCATCTATGATAAATCCACAGCCAACATCATATTAAATGGACAAAAACTGAAAAATTTCTCTCTAAAATCAGGAACAAGACAAGGAACTCTACTGTCTCCACTCTTAATCAAAAGTTCTGGAAATTTCAACCAGATCAATTAGACAAGAGAAAGAGAGGAAATAAGGACATGAAAGGAAGAAGTTAAATTATCATTATTTTCAGATGCCATGATAATCCATATAGAAGACTCCAAAACTCCACTAGAAAAACTGCTAGATTTAATAAACAAATTCAGTAGTATAGCTGGATAGAGTCAACACTTAAAAATCATTAACCTTCTTGTATGCGAATAACAAACTCACTGAGAGAGAAATTAGGGAAACACCTTTCACAATAGCATCCAAGAAAATGAAATAAGTAGGAATAAATCTAACAAAGGATGTAAAAGAGCCCTACACTGAAAACTACAGTACTCTGAAAAAGGAGATTGAAGAGGTTACCTGAAATTGGAAAGACATCCCTTGCTCTTGAGTAAGAAAAAACAACATAGTGAAAATGGCCACACTTCCAAAACTCTTAAACAAATTTAATCAAGTGTGGTCAAAATTCTAATAGCAATCTCACAGAATCAGAGAAAACAATCCTAAAATTCAACCTAGAATAGCAAAGGCAATTCAGGGCAACAAAGTCAAGGCAGGGAACATTACAATCCCTGACTTGAAATTCTACTACAAAACTACTGTAATAAAAACAATGTAGTACTGAAAAGACACACAGACAAACTCAAAGATCAGTGGAACAGATTAAAAGATGCAGAAACAACTCCATACACACCAAGCCACCTTGTCTTTGACAAAGTTGCCAAATACATTCACTGGAAGAGCAATAGTCTCTTTAATAAATGATTCTGAAAAAACTTGTTCTGCTCACGCTGAAGATTAAAATTGGACCCATATCTTTCCCCATGCACTAAACTAAATTCAAAATGGGTCAAAGATCTAAATATGAAAACAGAAACATTAAACATACTGGAAGACAGAGTAGGTAAAGCTCTTGAACACATTGATGTAGTCAATGACTTTATGAATAAAACCCTGATCACACAGGAACTACCACAATGAATCAAAAACTAGGATCTCATCTAACTAAAATCTTTCATACAAGAAGTGAAACCACCTACAGAGTAAAGAGACAACCCACAATGTGGGAAAAGTATGTTTCCCAGCAGTTCATCAGACAAAGTTTTACTACTGAGAATGTAGAACTCAAAAAAAAATTAGACCTCCCAAATGTAAAGACCCAGTCCAAAAAGGGCATCTGAGATGAACACACAATTCTCAGATGAAGAAATATAAACAGCAAATAAATACATAAAATGTTCAACATCACTGATCATTCAAGAGATAAAAATTAAAACACTGAAATTCCATCTCACCTTAGAAAGAATGGCTATCATCAAGAAATCAACTGATAATGAATGCTCGAGGGGCTGTGGGGAAAAAGGAACCCTTTTCCACTGTTAATGGGAGTGTAGACTGGTACATTCACTGTGGAAATCAGTGTGGAAAGTCCTCAAAAAATTAGAATTGGAGTTCCCATTTACCCAGCTATTCCTCTTCTGAGTTTCTTCCCAGAAAAACTGAAGACATTGTACCACAGCAATATATGTGCACCCATATTTATAGCAGCACAATTTGTGACAGCTAGTTCTTGGAAGCAATGCAAATGCCCATCAACTAAGGAATGCAATAAAAAGATGTGGTTTATAAACAGATGTGGTCTGTTTATACAACAGAGTGCTTCTCAGTCATAAAGAAAGATAAACTGGAGACTTCTGTAGGTAAATGGATGCAATTTGAGATGATACTCATAAGTTAAATAAACAAGATACACATGTGTAAACATTGTATTGGTTACCTAGTGTGAGAAGTTGAAAGAATAAATAAGATACAAAATGTACAATAGTTATAGTAAAATGGGGAGAAACTTCAAAAGAAGGAGAGGAGGAATAGAAAAAAGAAGTAAGGGAAACCTAAAGGAAAAAAAAGACAGCTGTACTACTAATTTCTCTTAGTTCATTGAAAAGAGAGGTTTTTATTAATATTGTTTGGACAGAGGTGCTGGGAAACCGAGCAAGCAGCCAGCCACCCTGGTAAGTGGCTGTGAGTCTACCGGTGCACAGACTGAGAATCAGATATTCCCCCCCACCATACACACCCCCATTTGCAAGTGGGAGCCAGAGATCTGAGCATCTTTTGGGAAGTTGATCATATGTAATATAGCAAATAAGGGGATTTCCTTCTACCATCTCTTTGAAGGAAAATATTTTTATCACCATTTTGGTTTGTCCTGATTAATGGTATTGTTCTATTCAATATTCTGTTTTGATAAGTTCTATAATATTCTGTATTTCCTTTGATTTTGCTATACCTGATTAAAAGAACAACTATTGTGAAGATAAGGAGATGCACTATGGTACCTATTGCTGTTATCCCAGTAACCTGCTGTGAAGTTCTGTACCAATTTCACTGCACTGTCTCAATTGGCTTTATTACATCCTGTTCTGTTGTATTTTACTACCTTCAAATTAATAAAAAAAACACACACTTAACTTGAAAGGAAATTTATGGACTGAAAATCAAAGGAGAGAAAACAATTGTTCCATGCAACAGGAGATCAGAAAAAAATCAAGGGTAACTTTCCCATCAACCACAGAATGGATAAGAAAGGTATGGTATTTTCGTACCATGGAAAGCTACCCAACTATAAAGTAGAACAATCTTGAGGCTCTTGTAGGTAAATGAATGCAACTGGAGATCATGTTCATGGGTGAAACAGTTTGAACTCATATAAGTGAACCTTAGCATAAAAAACAGGAGTTAGAGGGAACAAAAAAAGCACAAATATATATTATAAAAGTGATAGGGGAGGAAACACCTGGGAGGAGAAGGTAGTGACACTGTTATCTTCTTACTGTCTTGGCTTAAACTCTGGTATTGTTTTCACAATTTTGTTAGGCTTGGTTTTGTTCTGTCTTGTTTTGTTAGACTTTACTGTGTCTGATGGTATGGGCAGCTAGTTCGAACATAATGGGATGTATTATGGTATTCATGGTTGGTTTCCTATTATCTTGTTTTGAAGTCCTACAATGTTTTCATTTGTTTGTTAATTGGTTTTATTCTGTTGTGTTTTGTTTGATTTTATTATGTGTGATAGTATGGACAACTGTTTTGAAGAAAATGAGACATTATAGAAACCATTGTTTATTTCCTATTATCTGGCGTTGAAGTCCTGTAATTCTTTCATTCTTTTGATTGGTTTTATACTATTTTGTTATGTTTGATATTGTTGTGTGTGAAGATATGGACAACTATTTCGAAGAAAACAAGAGACATTGTGGTAGCCACTGTTGATTTCCTGTTGTCTTGTTTTTAAGTCTTGTGTTGCTTGCATTGTTCTATTCTGATTTGCTTTGTTCTGTTTTGTTTTGTTTTCTTCTCTTTAAAATTAAAAATTAAAAAAATATTGTTTGGACAATTAAATGCCAATATCTTGTACTCTGAATAACTAATTTAATGGTACTCAATATATTAACCATTTTTATTCTCTTAATATTGTGTTTTGAAATTTTATTGTTCATTCTCTCTAAAATAAAAAAGGAAAACATGTTGGGGAGGGTGTGAGGGGAAGAAAAGAATTGCGATGTGTTATGTACATGGGCCAAATCCTTGTTATTAATGTAATCATTATGTACTATAAATACCCACATAAAAATTAAAACTTAAAGGTTTTAATTAAAAACTTAAAAGATTCAAACATTAATGCAAAGTGGATTAAAGACTTAAATTTAAGTCCTAAAACTATGAAACTACCAGAGGAAAACTGAGAAAACTTCATGACTTTGATTTGAATAAAAGATAATTTGGGGGTAAGACCACAAAAGTCTAAGCAATAAAAGCAAAATTAATGGAATTGCATTTGTTGCAATCCAAAAAGCAGAGTAAAGTGAAGAAAAAATATACAGAATGAGTGAATATATTGGGAAACTATGTATCTGAAAAGGGCTTAATACAAAAAATAAGGAAATCAAGCAACTCAGTGAAAAGCAAAGACAGGACAAATTGCCAAATAATCTTGCTTAAAATTGGACAAAAGACTTTAATAGACATTTCTCAAAAGAAGACAGACAAGTCATCAATAGGCGCATGAAAACTGTTCAACATCACTTAAGTAATCAGGGAAATACAAACTAAAACTAAAATAACATGATCCTACTTAGAACAGCTATTAAAACAACTAAAGATCAATGTTGACAAGGATGTGGAGAAAAAAGAATCATTATATACTATTGATGGAATTGTAAGTTAGTTACAGCCATTATGGAAAATAGTATGAGGCTTCTTAAAAAATCAAAAACAGAACTACCATATTATCCACCAATGCCATTACTGGATATATATACAAAGGAAGTAAAATCAATGTATCAAAGAGACATCTACAGCCCTGTGTGTGTTGCAGCACTCTTTATTAGAAGCAAGATACTGAATCAATCTATGTGTTCATCAACAGATGAATGAATTAAAAGATATGCTATGATACTATTCAGCTATAAGAAAGAACAAATTTGAAATATCTGTAGGAAAGTAGATGCACCTGGAAAATATAATGTTGAGTGTAATAAATCAGATACATAAGCTTAAATGCCATGCAGTATCTGATAACTAAATAAGGCAAAGTACAAAGATAACAATAAAGGATGGATAGAAGGAGGTAGAGGCTAGATCTCTTGCACATAGGAAAGTGTCCAAGAGAAAATGGGGGAGAGGAGAGGAGAAGGAGAAAGGAAATAAGTAGACTAAAGATATTCCATGCATATGAGCCCCATATCCTTAATGAATATAAACATTACATGTCATAAACATAAAATAAGGTCAATAATAACAAGAACAGAAATGGGGAAAGGGGTAGAAGGGAGGAGGCAAGGGGAAAAAAAGCACCTAAGTTGTATCATGTACACATTTTCACTTCCCAAGTTGATAAGCTGTATGTATCTGCAAGCATGTACTAATAAAAAAAATGTATTTTGCATAAAAAAGATATGGTATGTGTGTCACACACACACAAATGCACACACATTGGAATACTAATCAGCCATTTAATGGATGAAATTTTGTCTTGTGAAAACTGTAGATGAACCTGGAGGACATTATGTTAAATGAGATAAACAAAACACTGAAAGGCCAATATAGCAATCTCTCACTTATATAAGGAATCTGAAATAGTTACTGTCATTTAAATTGAAATGCTCCTCAGGAGCATAAAGAAAGGAGAAAATGAGGAGCTTTGGCCAAATAGATGCAATTATATAATTGCATAGATTATATAATTGCAATTGTTCTAATGCACAACTGGGTAACTACAGTGAATAGTAGATTATCATATTTCAAAAACTAAAAGAGGAGTTTGGATATTTTAACCATAAAAAAATGATAAATGTTTAAACTGATGGCTACACTGACTATCCTGGTTGGAATATTATGCAGTGCAACAAGTGTTGAAACAGCACATTGTATCCTGTAAATATGTGTAATTATTATGTGTGTCTTAGTAACTTTTCTTGCTGCTGAGACAAAATACCTGACACTCAAAGTTATTTTACCTATAATTTGTAGAATTTTCATTCAGTCCATAGTCAGCTGGTTCCGAGGCAGAGTAGCATGGCAGAGAGGCACTGCACAGGGGACAAGAAGCAACAGCAGCAGATAAGCAGTAGCCAGCAATAACCAGTGGCCTGCCTTTCCCTTTTATCCCATTCAGGCTGCCAGCCTTGAGTGGTGGCACTCAGAGCCGTGCTAATTTCAGTCAGTGGACTAATTTAGTACCATACAACCTTAATCCTAGTATCACATGCCCCAGATTCAAGCACCTCCAGAAAGCCCCACCTGCAAGCACAAGAGGCTTTAGGGGGACATCGAGATACAGGGCATAACAATATGCCAATATAAAATAAATTAAGTCAGAAAAAAAGTGAAAACATAAAAAATTAGATAACGAATAAATGAAGGTAAAATATTTTATCCCTCTTATTCTAAACTGATCCAAGAGAAAAAAGTTCTTCAAAATGACGATAACAATGCATGCCATGATTAAAGCTTATGGGCAAATTAAATGAATGATAGCAATAGAAGGAAGAAGTGTGTCTTGGTTACTTTTCACTAGTCGCTGAGACAAAATACCTGATGCCCAAAGTTGGGAAAGGAAGGTTTATTTCTTACAGTTTTTGGAGGTTTCAGTCCATACTCAGTTGGCTCCAAGGCAGGGTGGCATGGCGGGGCCGCAGTTCATGGTGGCTACAAACAGCAAGGTGGAAACCGGCAAGAGAGAGACACCTTCTTCCTGCCATTACATCACATCCTGGCTCCACCCATAGGAGGGTGTAGCACTGACACCATCAATCCAAGCACTAGACAATGAACAAATTACAAATGCACAATTCAAATACATGAGGCCTCGGGGCCACTGACATACACCATGACAAAATGGAATACTTTGTCATAAGGTACTTGCTCTATCCATGTAGAAGTTTGGAGCTACTGTTAAGTGGAGTTGGAGTACTTGTAAATGCATACTGCAAACCCTAGGTTAACAACTAAGAATAGCAATAATTTAAAAAGTATAATCAATATACTAAAGAGGATAAAAAAATGGCATCATGAAAAATACTCAATTAAATCAAAAGGAGGCAGAAAAAGCAAAGTCAAAAGAAACAAAAGCCCAACAAATGGATAACAGTAACAATATATTAGGCATTAATTATACCAATGATCACCTTAAATGGCAATGATCTAAATATATCAAATTAAAAGCCAGATGTGGTGGTGTACACTTGTAATCCCAGCACTCAGGAGGCTGAGGCATGAGGATTGCTATGAGTTGAAGGCCAGCCTGGGCTACATAGAAAATTTGAGGCCAGCCTGAACTATATAACAAGGTCCTGTCTCAAAAAACCAATAAACAAACAAATAAATAAGACAAATTAAATGAGATTAATAGAGTGAATCAAAAAACAAGACCTAACTCTAGACTATCTATACAAATTCCATTTTAAATACAAAGCTACATATAGATTAAAGGATAATCTGCAATCCTAACATTAATGTCTAAGAAGACTTCAGAACAAGGATATTACTAGGAATTAAGGACATTCTGCACTCATAAATGATCATGTACCCCCCAACAGGAAATCACTCTTTAAGTTTTAATATGTTTCCATTTTCTCTTGTTTGTATACATTTCTCCAAGATATATTTTTAAAAAAATTTTTTTGGTACTGGGAGTCAAACTCAAGACCTACCACTTGCCAGGTAGGTGCTATGCTATTGAACAATATCCCCAGCTCCATATTTATTGCAGTTTATACATAATAAAATATGTACATTTTAAAAATAGTTTTGGAAGATGTGTACAATAATGTAAACTCTATAATCAAGATATATATTTTCACCCTAAGTGGTTTTCTCACACCCCTTTGCCATCAAACTCTTCTCTTGACCTCTAGCCTCAAGCAACAACTAATATGATTTCTGTTATCAAAATCTTGCCTTTTCTAGAATTTCTTATATGATCTGTTGTGTTTTCTTTAGTTATGGCTTGTGTCTAGATGTCCCCCAAAGCCTCATGCACTCACCGATATAATTTATCAGAGGTGGTTGAATCTAGAGTGTATAATGCTTGTGTTAAGGGTGCATGATTATTAAATTAGTCTAGTGACTGGTTTAGTGTAGTTTTAGGTGTAGGTAATGAGAGAGCCCAACCAGGGTGTGAGTGCTACCCATCCTCAGGGCAAACAGCCTGGATACAATACAAGGGGCAGAAAAAGGACTGCTTGCTGTTTGCTTCCTCACTACTTTGCAGCCTTCAACACTTTCTCCTCCACATTGCCCTTCCGCCATGCCACCTTGCCTTGGAGCTATCCAACTATATAATGAAGCCTCTACAAACTGTGAGCTACAATAAACCTTTCCTCCTTTAACTTAGTGTGTCAGATATTTTGTCTTGGCAACAAGAAAAGTAATGCAGCTTTTTTCTGTTTGCAAAATATTTTTGAGATTCTTTCATTTTGTATTCTTTGTGTGGCTTTTAAATTTTGAGTGATGCTGTAATTTGAGTATTCTAAAATTTGTTAATCCTCTCACCAGTTAAGAACATTAGGTTATTTGCAGTTCTTATCTATAATAAATAAGGCTACTTTGCATGCTGATGTGCACATTTGAGTGGATGTGTTTTCAATTCTCTCAGGAATGAAATTCTAAGTCACATGGTAAGGACTTAACTTTATAATAACTGGATATTTGCATAGGAAGAAAAAAAACCCTTAAACATTACCTCATACCACAAACAAAATGAATGCTAAGTGAAAATGAGTCTTAAACTTAATGAGTAAAGTATTATATTTATATGAAACTGGAGAATATCTTCATGATATTGGATGAGGAAAAAACAGAACACAACAATGGAGAACCATAAAAGAACATACTGTGAAGTGGAACCCTTCAAAGTTAAAAAGTTTTGTTCTTTGAAA
This sequence comes from Dolichotis patagonum, assembly GCA_004027295.1. Taxonomy (NCBI): domain Eukaryota; kingdom Metazoa; phylum Chordata; class Mammalia; order Rodentia; family Caviidae; genus Dolichotis; species Dolichotis patagonum. The sequence goes on along the minus strand of PVJX010046520.1, from coordinate 1,865 downwards.
GACATAGTTATAAAAAGGACACAGAAAACCATAAAGATGTAGAAGAAAATATCTCCGAAAAGAACTGGTCCCCAGAATATATGAGTATGTATGTGTGTGTATGTATCTGTGCACATCTGATCATTAAAAAATTAGCCAGTAAGAAAGTACACAAAAGATTTGAATAGTTACTTCAAGAAAGAAGATACATAAATAGCTGATAAGGAGCTGAAAAGATGCTCAACATTCCTTACCATAAGAAAAAAGAAAAACAAAAATAAACCTATAGTAAAGTACCACTGTATATCCACTAGGATGGCTAAAGTAAAAAAGACAGACAATAGAAAGTGTGGACAAGGAATGGAGCAACTGGAATTCACACACTGCTGGTGGGAATGCAAAATTATTGAAACATTTGAAACTTTTTTGAGAGGACACTGAGGTCGAACTCAGAGACCCTTTGTCATTAAGCTACATCCTCGGATAATTTTTTTTGTGGGGGTAGCACCTCGCTAAGTTGCCCAACCTCACCTCAGGCTTGCAGTCTTCCTTTCTCTGCCTCTAGTGTACTGGTTTCCAGCTGCACACCACTGTGTCCAGCTTCTTTCTAATAGCTGCATCATATTCCATTGCATAGGTGTATCATAGTTTAGATGATACATTTTCTCCTAACACACATTTGGGTTGATACCACTTGGAATTTTTTTCTCCATTATAGGTAATTCTAACACTCAATTAAACCCATTCTGACTACATTTTAAATACATTTTTTAGAGTTACCTTTAAATCATTGATTAAAATACTTTACTTCCAATTGAAGTGGATTTAAAATAAAGTAACTGAAGTTCATTGGTTTTTCTGTTAAGTTTATTCTTGACCAGGTAAAGCATTGAGACACTTACTTTCATAACACTTCAATCTTCTTTTAAATAGCCCCTAAAAAATTATTTTTATCCCTCAAGCACCTCTACCAAATAGTTTTTGGGCTATTGGAGGCTGAAACATCTTTATGCATGCTCTGCAAACGTTATCATTGAGCTATATGCTCAGATCTTTTTATTTTTTTGTTTATTTGTTTTCTTTAATTTGAAAGAGAATAAAATAAAAGGGGGCAGTACAGAGCACATCAGAACAGGACAACATAGGCAACACAGTACTTTACATTAAGTCAACTGGACATCAACAGTAGCTAACACCATATCTCTTACTCTGCTATAGTTGAGCATAGTTTCAAATACAATAATATCAAACATAACACAATAGTATAAAGCCATGCATAGAGTGAAAGAATTACGGGGCTTTCTGAACCGAATAATAGAAAATGATCAATGGGTACTATAATATCTCATTTTTGATAAAAAAGAAAAAAATTTGTTTGAACTATCACACATATTCAAATTCTAATAAGACACAATGTGATAGATAGAACCAACAGTAGTAGAACAAAGAAAGCATGGTAGGACTTCTAAGAAGGATGATATTAAATCAGCAATAGCTGTCATAATGTTTTGTTTTCTTCAAAATGGCTATTCATATCATCAAGTATGATATAGTCAAAGAAAACAGGATAAAACCATTCCAACTGATGATTGAAAACTTTGAAAGAGTTTGAAGCTATGAGATGGGGACTCATGCTTACCATAAAGCCTTATATACTCTTATCAAATCTCATATTAGGGAGACTATTTGGTATTTACCCTTGTGAGTTTGGTTTATTTCACTTAAGAGAATGGTCTCAAGTGGTGTCCATTTATTTATAAATATCTCGATGTGATCATTCTTTATAGCTGAGTAGTACTCCATTGTATAAAAATGCCACAACTTTTTTATCCATTCCTCAGTTGATGGGCACTTAGGTTGTTTCCAAGATCTGGCTATTACAAATT
>PVJX010046519.1:0-12259 GCA_004027295.1 Dolichotis patagonum | reverse complement strand
CCATAGCTAGAATAAAGATAATAATTGAATTTAAGGCAATAGGCTATACTGGAAAGGGAAAAATTGATAATTTTATCTTATAAAATAGAAAAGAAAGATTTCAAATTATAAAGATATCAAAAAATTGTGAAGAGAGTCACCTAATACAGAACTGACAAAGTACAAAAGAGAAATATAAAAACTTACACTGTTATCTGTAATAAAAGAAATGTGTTTCCTTGATTTTATTGTAGTAACCAAACATTGGTTTCTACAATTGGTTATAACCTGAGATAGAGATATTGTCTCAGGTTATATTCTCATTAAATGTATGATCTATATTACTGTAGTTTTACAAAATAGGAAATATAATAAACCAGTTTGTAGATAAAGTAATATTTAACCAGAGATTTTGTACATATATATCTTGGGAGATAGCTAGAAAAATGATTGAGGAATTAACAGTTAACACTGGAAAGTGACATTAAAAAGTTACATGTCTTTGATAGGTACATTATAACTCTCTTATTCACTATAAACTTTAAATATTTTATTGTGAAAATATGGCTTTGCTAGAATATAAATGTCTTTAGTCAGTAATGACACAACAAAATTAGGAGGATATTTGATAATAGTCATTATTATGAAAATACACATCTATTGTGCCTGAGAAATTCTCATAACTTATCTTAATGAAATTATTAAAGTGGAAAATATGAAATGAGATGAAATGTACTCAAAGGATTTTAAAGAGAGTAAGAATCTGAAAACAAATTTAAAAATCATTGAAGTAATGAAATTTTGATATGTTAATTTACAGTGGGCAAAATGGATGATTGTATTATGCATAGCCCATGAAATTCAGAAAATAAAATATAGCAGGATGACTGAAATTCTTTAGATATATACATATATATATGGGACTAGTGTAAAACAAAGAGAAATGTCTGCAGGTAAAAATGTGAAATGAAATTTTAAAATTGTGCATTTAGACAAAATGTGGAGCAGCACAAAAGCCTTGAAAAAATGATAAAAATATCATATGCCAGTTAAACCATTCATCTCATTAGGGATATACAATTAGTGGCATGTTAAATTTGACCCATAAGATGAGATTCAGCGTTAAACATTTAACATGAGTCATGTATTATTTCAAATATGTAACAGTTTTCTTTAATAATGCTATCTTCAATCATGTCATATGTCTCTGTAACAAAATGGAGAAAAAATATGAACACATTGAACCAAATGTTAAAGAAATAATTTCTCCTTAAATCAAAATCCAGGCAAGAAATAAAGAGAAATAGTAAGTACAAATTCTTATCCAAATCAAGAAATGCATTTTCTCAATGGGCATCTTTAAACGTTATACTTCTTAATTTTATAATTTTGCAGCTATTGAGATGCATACAAAGTACTTACACATACATAGATTTGCACATACATAATGTTATTTACTAGACTTTAATTCTTATGTGAATAAAAATATCAAGACTTACATTGTATAATGTCATTTAAAACTTCTATTGATTTTTAGACATTGGCAGAAAACACACAATTTTTGAGTGTTTTCCTACACACAGATCCCAACAAAAAATCTTTGCTCGCCACAAGAAGACTTTGGATCAATGTTCCCTGTTAAAATATGGGCAGCTTTTCAATAAGTTCTGCAAGTGACTATTACACAGCACAAAACTTTGAGATTCACTGAATTGTATATGTTAATGTAGTTAATAACTGCAAAGTTTAGTTGAATTCTAGTATATTGCTATTGCCAAATAATTTTACCAAATTTCTTTACACATTGAACTACATTTGCTGTAGCTATGGAGCTGAATAACTGGGTGAGTGAATTCATTCTATTTGGGTTACTGTAAGATTATCTAGAAAATTGTGTTAGTGGTCTTGTTGAAGCTCTATCATGGAATTTTGTTTGCCATTTCACTCATTTTGATAAATATTTGGTATAACCAGATACCCAGGGATCCCTTATACTTCTTCCTTTTCTACTTATCCTTTGCTGATACCTGCTTTTCAACAACTACAGCTCCTAGATTAATTGTATATGCTGTCTCTGAGAAGAAAGTCATGTCCCACAGTGAGTGCATGAGGTTGTTATTTTCATTTCACTTCTTTGGTTGCGTGGAGATCTTTTTGCTCATTCTCATGGCCTTCAATTGCTATGTTGCCATCTGTAAGCCTCTGTGATGCACGATCATCATGAGCCAGCATGTCTGTAGTGTGTTGGTGACTCTGGGCTAGGTGGAGTCTTGCATTCATGCTTCAGCACAGATTCTCTTGGCTTTGAAATTTCCCTTCTGTGGCCCCAATGTGACTGATCACTACTTCTGTGATTTGCAGGCTTGCTGAAACTGCCTGCATGAATACTTACGTCATTAATCTGCTCACAATGTTTTTCATAACATGCCATATTGACAGTGAGTTTCACAACCCATCTTATTTCATACACATTCATTTTATATTTGCTAAGTAAGCAGTGAAGAGGGAAGAAGGAAAGCGCTCTCCACCTGCTCCTCTCACATCATGGTTGCCATCCTATCCTTTGGTCCGTGCATTTTCCCATATACTCACCCTTCCACTATTTTTCCCATGGAAAAGATGGTGTCTCTGTTTTGCACCAATGGAACACACTTACTCAACCCTCTGATTTATACAATGAGAAACATACAAAGCAAAAATGTCACCAGAAAGTTATGGCTCAACAAATTCTGACATGAGGCAACAGAATGAGAAACAACCAATGATTATCCTAATTCAAGCCAGTCCCTGGTTTTTCATAGCTGTATCTTTTTATGTACTATTCTGCTTGAGATTTTTTTCTCCATGTTTCTAATTGCTAATTGCATAATAGTTTAAATCGGATTAATAAAGAGGAATAAGTATTCTCATTCTGATGTAACAATATAGTTAGTTCTCTCCTATTAAGATTTTGGCAAATTTGGAAGAAAGAAGGGAGGACTCTTTCCATTTTAATTTAAAATAGTGTTTCACAGAGTGATGGAAAGTTAAGCGCATTGTATTTAAACCCACATGTCCACTCTTCACTCTTCTCTCTGGATCTCTACTCATGTATTTTCCATTCATATTTTTTATATATGTGGACTCCTTTTACACCCAGTACTAGTTGAGGTTTTTTCCTTTCTATGTCTCTTTCTGAACATCTATTTCTGACACTCATTTTTTTGCAAATAAATTCTGACACTACTGAATCTGTATCACATAATTTCTGACTCAATAGTTAATGGCTAAGACATGTGTATTCCCAAAGAGGAGTGAAAGTCGCCTAGTAAAGCATATTACAGTTTTTTGTTTGTTTGTTTTTAAAACACATTCACAAAATGTGTTTCCTACTCCTCTCATGAATATGGAGAGAGAGAGAGAAAGAGAGGGGGAGGGAGAGGAGAGGAAAGACAGTGATTATATTTCACACATTTGGAGCATTGATCTGTGATTTCTTTCCATGCATACAAATCATATTTTTATTTTATTTTATTAGTTTAGTTTAGTTTAGTTTAGTTTAGTTTAGTTTAGTTTAGTTTTGTGTTTTGAGATAGTATCTCCCTCTGAAGTTCAGGCTGGCCTTGAACTCACTATGTATCCCATGCTGTTCTTGAACTCATGGCAATCCTCCCCCCTCAACCTCCCAAGGGCTGGGCTTATGAGCATATATCACTTCACTGAGTGCTAATTTCATTTTTAAACCATCATCCAATACCCACATCTTTTACTTGATGAATTGGAAATCTTTTATAAAAGTGTAAGAAGATAAAAATGGAAAGCTTGTGTAAGACATAGAATTATGAAAAGAGATGCTACATATATATAAAGAAAATGCTTCACATGATAATCAATCCAAAGGATGAAGTAAGATTCCCAACCTATAAATGCTGAACATAGCCTATTGAGAAAGTAGCACTGTGATCAGGTGTCAGGTACAGTCTTAAGGCAGGAAAAACCTTTCCTTGTGTTCAGTCCATCAGGTGTATTTTTGTGTAGGAAGCACATTCCAGGTTAGGATAGTTGAGGATGCTGCCTGCTTAAATGCTACTGGAATAAATTTCTGATACTTCCAAGTGTCCTTCAAGACTGTCTTTCCTGGAGAGAAGAGTACTCACCAGTGATCAGGATGAGCGCACTTGTGCTATTGATTTGCATGTTCTGTGGTGCACATCAAAGATGCAGAGCTGTTGGGTTTAGAGGACAAGAGTCAGCGGGTGGGATCGGGGCAGTGAGAGTTCACATTTGAGAGCCCAGATGAAACCCAGCCAGCCAAGGCCCAGCACCCCACATACCCCATCCTTAGGTCAGGCTGGGGCCTGTGGCCCACTGAGTGCTCCAGGAGACCAAAAGTGGTGCCCTGACCATCCCCAGTAGTGTCCAAGTGATGCCCTGGAAGATTCCACAATGAGACATGGGACTAATCTACCACACACAGTGTCTTGTGAAGTTTTCCCACTAGTCAGTGATGATTTCAGGATTTTTGTGGATGTTTTTCAGATAGAAGTGCTCCTGTGGTTCTTTCCTTCACTCCTTGAGATTCTAGATCTGTGGTTACAATGGGGCAAAAGTTTCAGGATTTAGTTATGATTACTTGTGCATCACCCTTGAGTTGCTTCAGGGTAGGGCATCTTGTAAATGACAATGTATCCATATAATTTGCTGTGGGCTCACTTCAATCTCAGTTTCCTTTGAGTAACCTACCCAGTCTTGGGATTTGAAATACCAGCTACACAAAATGGTTTCTAATCAAGTTTTGGAGTACTGATTTGAAAGTACTGACTTTTGGAATATTTAACTGTTTGCAGAACATTTTCATCTAAACATCCTATTTCTACCTAAATCCCAACACCTCTGTATCTGCCTTAGTATTAGTTCTATGTTTCTGAACCTGAGATAGTTTTACAGAGCCGTTGGAAATATCTTTAGCATAATCACTTTCACAACCACCTGGTGTTCAGTTTAGAGTAGTGTAAAGAAACTAGAAGAAGTTAAAAACACAAAATATGACAGTGATTATTACAAATCTAGTTATTGAACTTACTAAACATATATTGTGGGTGACTATATGCATTAATCTTACATTCATTTTATAGTTTTATGTAATGCCATTATAAATACACCATCAATTTGCCATGTGTATTTCCTTACTTATTCCTTTCCTTAACATTGGAGCAACAGATTTCCAAAAATGAAATTATGATGAAATGCACCTATAAATTTTATTTCCATTAGACATGGTAAATTACATTACATAAGCTATACAATTCTCTCTGTAACAAAACACTCTTGTTGTTTTCGCTATTCACTTTGAAAGCGCTGCCATTTTTAATGCTTGACTTACCTATACCAAGTCATGTTTGCATGTTTTCTTTTTTTTTCTGGTTACAGGTGAATATCAGCATCCTAGCATGCTTAAGGATCATGTGTTCCCCAATGGTGCTGCCGCTGCTGCTGGTCTGAGTTGGGGCTCTTGTGCAAGCTGTTCTGCATATCTTATTTGATTATAATCTTCCCTTCTGTGGCCCCAGTGTCATCGACCATTTAATCTGTGACATCCACCACTTATTAAAACTCACCTGCATTGATAACTTCATTATTGGCCTCACAGTGCAGGCTAATGTTGGGGTAATATGTGTGGTCATCTTCATGCTCTTGTTAATCTCCTATGCAGTTCTATTCATCTTTTTATGGGGTTTTAGAATCTTTCTTTTGTTTAGTACATCATGTTTATACAGTACTGCAGTTTCAACTGATTGTGCTATACAGTCCAGTACTGCAGTTTTATTTTCCATTATACATTACAGTACTGCATGTAAGAGACAAAGTTATCAAGTTGTAATTTCCTTTGACCATCTTTGTTCTGAATACTGTATTGCTTATATTGTATATACTTCCTTATTTAGTAGCAAATTCATTTAATGACCCAGTTGCAGGAAGAGAGCTTGATCATTAAACGAAAAGTGTCTGTACAGTATAAGTGGGTTGCCTGATGAAATCATGGGATTAATCTAGTATTCTAAACATAATTTCTCTTTAATTAATTAACAAAATATTTGTAGGAAGGTGAGTAAAATAATTTGGTTTCTGTCCTGAATATTTCCGGTGGCACCTTACAAAATATCCTGATAATGTTCTCTAACTTTCCATAATGTTAGCTAAGTTATATGATCACATTGGAACATTCTCCATAATGATGAACTGTACCAGTGCTTTTCAATTGGGAAACACAGACTCTTTCCCTCGGTATTTTCCTTATCGTAGAAAGAGCCAGGTGGTGTACAGAGTTATGATGTGGCAAGTCATACCTAGAGAGTGAAGATCTGAAGCAAAATTCCCAGCTTAAAAACACCCCAAGTCTGTGAGTTTCTCCTTGGTACAGTGATTCATATCTAAATAGGTGGACCTTGAGACCAGACTCTTACATGAGATAAATCAATCACCCACATGGAAATATCACATTCTGGTTTGAGGAACTGAATGTGTGAATAAGAACCAAAATGTATTACAGGTGTGAAATGGGAATAAATTGCTGAAAAGCAAAGGATAATTGGGACAGATGGAGAAAGGAAGGGGAAAGATAAAAATGAGAATAAATAGATAAAATGGAAGCAAAGCCTTGTGAATAAGGAGTGGAAGAAGAGTTGATGGGGGGGAGGAGAATGGGGGAAAAAGAGCAGCTAAGACACACCATGCACAGGTACAAGTTCCTTATGATGTATGTGGTCACTGTGTCTATCTAAACTGTACCAAAAAAAACTTAATAAAGAAGATCCTATGGCAACATCAGTAAAACAAAAGGGATTTTGCTGTAATTTGGGTTCAAAGGAATTACATTCTGTTTTTCATACTCATAGTGGATAGAAACTAAGTGTAAATCTTAATAATTTTCCTGTTTTTAGTTTCCTTATTTATAATTTCATGAAAAATTGGATTGAAATATAAACAAGAATATTGGAATTTGTAAGGAACCTACCAATCTATATTAAGGATATATATTCTGATAGATAGGCAGAGGATAGAGAAATGGACCATTTTAAAGTATAAAATTATCTGGACATAAATTAAGTAGCATATTTAATATCAATAATTTGTTTCATTTAACATTATAGTGCTGCCAGCTTCTTACATAAACTAAGTTAATTATTTTTGAGACTTAATAATATTCATGACACTTTTTGAAAGAATCAAAGAAATATAAATCAAATACCCTGAAAACTTTCTTTCAAAATTTTAGTAACTATTAATAAGTCATAATCATATTTGCAGTATTGTTTTACTTTTGTTGTGTAAGATATTCTATATACATAATTCTGTTCATATTGCTTATCCTGTTATGTTTGAAGAGGAATAATGATATTAATTGTAAGGAAACTATGCATACAGAAAATACACAGAAAAAACCTAGTGTCCAAATTTCTAGGTATAAAACATTTGGTCTATTAAAGGATAAATTAAAATTATTGCTGAAAAGTTATTAATACATTGTATCAACTTTACCAATTATAGAAAAAAGCTTAGGCTTTCCTTTATAGTGAAGAAAAATAAATCACCAGTGGACTAGAAAACAGTATTTAAAAATGTATTAAAATATAATGAACCAAAAATTTAGAATATATTATACTTTTCCCTTCAACTTTTTCTCATTTCCTGCAATCCTCTTTGTGTGAAATTTTGCTTATAGTCATTATGTAGAGCAAACATGTATTAATAAAAAGAGAAATACAGGCTTATGAGTTATCTAAGCAAAAAATAAGATGTTAACATTTATAAAGTTTCAAAGAAAATAAAATTTTCCAAAGTATAAAAATTAAAAGTGTAAACAATATTAACACGCAATATATTCATTTAAAAAATTCAAGTTTAATAACATAAAAAGGTAAATATAACAAAGATCAAGGGAAGAAATTATATACACATATGTAAACTCAAAAGAGTTTGTCAGAATCCTTCAGCAAACAGTCTGATTCCAGCAGCATGAAAAATGGGCTACACAGTGCAGTAAAAGTGATTCTAATTTTCTTTTCCAAGATTGTGAAATAAGCAGTGAGCACAGCAAGTAAATTCCCTTGACTCCAGGGAACCTAGAGGCCAAAAAAAATAAATCATTCATCAAAGGCTCAACAACATCACTCAACATAACTCATGCAAATTTGAAAATTAAATTTGATAAAATTTGTTTTAAAAATGATTCAAATTATACATACAGTGTGCTTTCAATGAAAAGCATTCATTTTCTCACAGCCTTAGAATGCCATAAGTACATGGAAATAAAGAACAATGAACTTCTTAATGCATATTCTACATACTAGAAACAGATAATATTCTATGTTAAACAAGTGTCACTGGGAGAATGTCATACAAATTTTATGAATGAGGCTTCTGTCCATTCAAAGTTATGTTCTGGACCTTTCAGTAGTTAATAATCTGTATTCCTCTAACAATGGAGCTCAAATTTTTCCAATATTGAACAATGACTAGGCTGGAGAGGAGGGAGATCAATCACAAATTCCAAGAGAACATCTGGGAAAATATTTCCTGGAAATCTTTATGGACCTTTGCCTTCCTGCTGAGGTGTTTTTAGACCTTTGATAAAGTTTCTTTAATGGCAGCATCCTTCTCTTAGTTCAGCACAGATTCACCCATCCTCAGCCTCATTCCTTAAAAAGAAGGTTAAACCATGGTCTCTTTTAGAGCACCATCTACACAGAGGAGTTGACCTGGTCATGCGGTTGTTGAACTGTATGTTGTATCCCAGACAAGTCTTCCACTGTCACCTGGTCCATCTCCTGGTAGCCTTAGAGTCCAGCCTCAGCCTTCATAAGGGCTGCCACACTGAGGCCCAGAGACTCAAACATTGACACTCCCAGGAGAGCTGGGAGAAGGACAGGAGAGTATTTGTCTTGGTGTCCAGACTTAAGTGTTAGGAGCTGTAACCCTTAATCATCAGACAAAGCTGTTACTTGTGAGAGTCAGATGACCAATTGGTGCACCTTGAGAGGGGTCTCTGAGGACTTAGATATTTAAATAGTCCCTATTTGCCAGAAAGATAGGTCTCATTGTGAGCTAATAACATTCAATTTAAGGGGAGAGTGACAGTAAAGGGGACTGCCTGGGTAGGAGATAGAGTCCAATGCAGGTTCCATTTTTATATACTCTTCAATAATTAATGATGGGATAAATCTAGTTTTTTGAGAGAGAGCAATGATAAAATTGACTAGCAATTCCTGGTTAGAATAGAGCCTCATAGTAGGGTGGTTTATCCCTGACAAAAAGCCAACAGTCTAGGCTAGTGATTTAGCTCAGCAGCATAAGCACCTGCCTTGCAAGCGCATGGTCATGAGTTCAATCCCTGCTACCGATAAGAAAAAAAAAAGCCAATAGTCCTGAGTCATATTGGGACTGGTGAAATTAAGGACACATTAAATCCTGTCTAAAAGGCCATACACCCCAAGCAGGGTGACTGCTGGTAGTAATGGGTGGAGGCGTGTCTAGCCTGAGGATCAGACGTGGGCAGACGACCTCTATGAGAATATTTCGAATCCCACTGTGGATTGGGTTGAAGCCTGGATAACCTTGCAGTTGGTGAACATCACTCATACATCCTTTCCTGTTATATAAGGCTTGATTCTCCATGTTTTTCCTGTTAACCAAATAGGGCCCTGAGAGTCAACAATGGCCATATCTGTTAAGCTGAAAACTCTCAATGGGCATTGGGAGGTGCAATTGCAGCTTTTAGATCCAGGTTTGCATTTGTCAAGCTATAGCCTGTTGCATAAATTCCTATAGATTCACATCCCCTCAGGGCCTATTATAGTCTATGAGAGAACGCCATTTCCTAATTTTCTCTTTCAGTCCCTCAGGCAGAGAGACTCTTGCCTCTTTCTTTAATACTCTGCAATGGGAACACATGGTGCTTTCCTTTGTGTTTATCCATACACTCAAAGACCAGGTGCAATGAAGGTCCACCCAGATGATCAGTGGATCACCTTCTTAGTGAGTTTCATTTATAATTGATCTTCTCAATGTAGGAGTAACTGGAAACTTGTAGCTCGGTATTGAGACACCAAATTCGACTAACAGTCAAAACAGAAGAAGGAAAAAATGACAGCAGGTAGTCATCTTGTCACTGGCAGGGTCTTTCAGTGGATCAATTGTTGTGATTATCATGGAAGGATGCAGCCTTATCAGTCTTGGTCTCTTCATTTTTTAACAGGCCAGGCAAGGATGATCTGCAAGATGATTTCTTCCACTGTCTGACTTGGGAGTAGTAGAACCTCAGCAGGAGCCCTGAAATCTTTAAAGCAATAAGAATGGTTAGAATTACCTTGTAGCAACACTGCCAAGGCTGGAGGGGGTCAGCTTCCCAGATTTGACCAAGATTTGACCCCCTGGCTAGGAGTGCAAAAGGGATGGGAAGTATGGAAATAGAATCCACTCTAATACTATCTGTAATGCACTGTAATACTATCTGTATTAGATAATACTATATAATACTATCTAGATAATACTATCTAATACTGTATTAGCTTTTGTAATGTCTAGTGAAGTGGTTTCATCTGGTGATGAAGAACAAGAGGTCATCTCCTGAATTCCTTCCATCACAGGTGCAAGTAGGGGAGACTGTCCAAACCTGATATCAAATGGTGTTAGTGCATTTCAATATGGTGTACAAGATCAGAGTAAGTACAAGGGAAGCATACTCATCCAGGTTGCAACCAACTTCTGGCCCTTGAGGGTGTGATTTTGTCTCTTGACTTGACTAGAGATCTGATACTGGTAGGATCTTTAGAACTTCCATTTTATCCCCAGAGCTGAGACCAGCTCCTATACTACTTTACCCACTAACACTGGCTCATTACTGAGTCTGGGAGAGTTTATACCAGGGAATGATCAGCTCCAAAAATTTCTTGGCCTCCTCCTGAGAGATCTAGTTCCAGTCAGGGTAGCCTCTACCAGACTGAATAAGTTCAGGTGAGAAAAACAGGTACTTTTTGATTTCCAGTGGTTGGTTTTACCTCAGTGAAGTCTACCTCAGTGTCCACAAATGGGGCAGTATGATACCTTGTGATGCTCAGCTGTTGGTGAGGCTAATTTTTAGGATTTCTGTGGGTGCAAACTACATGTCTCTTAGCAACCGATGAGCAATAGAACTAAAGCCTAGGGATATAAAAATATCTGTGCAGTAGCTCTGCCAAGACAGTCTTTCCAGAGTGGGTATCGGCATGGAAGTCATACACCACAAATTATCCTAAGGGTTCATGGAGGAACACAGTGCCTCCTGGAAGTACTTGCCAATCACTCTGATTCGTGGTCTCATCTGACGCTGTCCACTTTAGTTCAGCACCTGAATATTGTGGCTTTTCTAGGCATGGTGCTATGAGTACCCACTGCAGGGTAGAAGCGTCATGATTGGATGGCTGCTTTGCTCCCAGGTCAGCTGCCTCATTGCCCTGCTTCATAAAGCATATTTCTACATACTAGAAACAGATAATATTCTATTTTAAACAAGAATCACTGGGAGAATGTGATACAAATTTTATGAATGAGGGTTCTGTCCATTCAAGGTGTTCTGGCCCTTTCAGTAGTTAACAATCTGCATTCCACTAACTATGGAGCACAAATTTTCCAAATATTAAACAATAACTAGGCTGGAGTGGAGGGAGATCAATCACAAATTCCAAGAGGACATCTTGGCTAACCTTTCCTGGGATTCTTTACGGTCCTTTGCCCTCCTGCCAAGGTGCTTTTGGACCTTTATTAAAGTAAGTTCATTCCTCTGAGCTGATATCCCAATGGGGAGGGCCTCCAATCAGATAGTCTGGTTCATGATGACTACAGCTATCCTCACCCTTTGGACTTCATTTATTACCAGACTGCTGCCATCTGAGAACAGGGTTAAATCAGGGTCTTAGTGAGGCAAATCTTGAAGGTGTGGTACCACCAAATAGTCCATATCAATTGTTTCTGTGCAGTCATGCTCAGGTAGCTCCATGGAGGTGGGTAGAAAAGAGGCAGGGTTGAGTGCCTGGATACTCTCTGTGTTCAATTGAAGATATTTAAAGAGGAATCCCTAGCATTGGGAAACCAAGTTCCTGATAATTGTTTTCCACTGTGTCCCCTCAGTAGGGCCTCAACTGCTCAAGGAGAAAATATCTCCATATTTTTCCCCAGGTTATTTTTTCAGCTTCTTTTACTAGAATATCAGTGGCAGCCATGGTGTAGAAGCAAGAGGCCCACCCTGCTCTGCTACCACATAGTA